>JASCZI010151543.1:21009-31322 GCA_036250425.1 Stylosanthes scabra | reverse complement strand
TCTGTGACAATTATATATATATATATATATATATATATATATATATATATATATATATATATAAACTAAGACCTAAAGTTACTAACCTAACATGCAAACTGTGTAAATTTTTAGATCAATGAGATAAATAAATCATGCACACTAAGACAGAAACGTGATACTAGCAACGAGAGGAATCAAATAATAGGCAGCAATGCAATAATAGTAATTAACTAGAAACATGACAATGAGACACAAAATAATTAATGAAACTCAATCCTAGGACTAATGTGACCACGTAAACACTAACTAACAGGGAAAAAACAATCATACAAAGTTAATAAACTCACAACTAAACCTAACGTGCAGCAAGAATACTAATTCAGAACAGCAAGCACGCAATTTTAAAGAATAATAATAATAAAGAGCAAGTCAAGGATTAAGAGATATTAACCTAAACACAACTCTAATTCAATTAGTCAATTCGTTCCAATGCAAGTAATTCAATTCACCATAAACCCTAATCAACTAAACTCTAATCTCTTAGTAATTTAGTTTCGTCAAAATTCAATTAATTATTAATCTCTTAATTAATCAAAGAATTAGAGGATGAAGAACAAAACTGGTTCGGTCAAACAGTGGCACAACAATTCAATTCTATCTCTAGTTACATGAATAATTGTGAAGAGTAATTCTCATGCACATGTAGGGCCGTCAAAATGGGTCAAACCCGTCGGGGTAGCCCGTTTATCCGTTTAAACGGACGGGCTTTTGTCTCTGAGTCCGGACCGTTTAAAATTCGGGCTTAAACGGGCTAGCCCGCAGGCTAAACGGGCTGGCCCATTTATTTAATTTATTTTATAGTTTTTAAAAAACATAGCATTTTTCCCTATATTTTATCTTATTCGATCTGAAAACCCGACCCATCAACAAAAAACTTCGTTGTTTTATATGATTTTTTCGCTAAAAAAATATATTTTTTTGTCAAAAGTAATTTTTTTAAATTAAAAATTAAAGTTTTTATTTATTTTTAAAAAAATTAATTAATTAAACGGGCCAGCCCGTTTACCCGTCGGGCTGGCCATAAATGGGCCGGGCTAGAATAATTCTAGCCCGTATAAAACTGGGCTAAACGGGCCGGCCTAAATGGGCCAGGCCCGCCCGTTTGACAACCCTATACACATGCAAACCAAGAATTTCTCAATTACAAGGAGTGAAAGAAACAGAATTGATTACCTCTAATATATCAATTTGTTGATAATGAAGAACAGAGATTACTCTTTAAATCGAAATAAAACTTGCAGTTGAAAAGGAATTGAAACTTGAATTAAGTAATCATGCGTGGGATGAACAGAGCTCTCATCCCTGACTCTTACAAACTTAGCTACGCATGCTTGAAATCAACGACACAAAGAAGAAGAAATAAGCCATCACTCTAATCCTAATTTTGACAGAACGTGAATGAGAAAACAAAAAAAGAATGCAAACAAAGTCTGTGAATGTAAAAAGTGATTTCTAAACTCTCAACTTTTAACCTATTTATAATTACTAACTAATCCTAATTTTATAACCTAATTTATGGGCCTAAATTCAAATCAAATTACAGATCATATTTAAATTGAATTTAAAATAAACCTAATAACAATTACTAATTACTGACAGTAAATTACAACTCTGCAGAATTCACTTTGGGCTTGGACTTTGGCTAATCATCCTTTGATTTCTCTTGATCAACTTGTAGACTTGAGCCTTGTTGTTCTAATCATGGTTTTGGGCTTCAAAACTCGGGATTAGACTTGGTAAACCATGGTTAGAAACTTGGGAAAACATGGGCCATAATGTTTGTACAAAGAGGCCACGCCTAGGCGTGGAAGCTTGTGGCTGTGTTGTGTTGTGCCACGCCTAGACCACGCCTGGGCATGGAAGCTTGTGGCAGCTTTGATATGTCACTTTTCTAGAGTGTTTCGGGCCTCAAACCAATTGTCAACTATAGACTATTATATACCGACGCGAAGCCCCGAACGTTAGCTTTCAAACGAGCTTGAAACTGCATCGTTTGGAGCTCTGTAGCTCGAGTTATCCCTACTTTAGTGCACAGAGATCAAGTTGACAGCACACTCAAAAGCCTTCTTCTTCAAACTTCTTCCATTTTCTTTTTATTCTCTTGTATTTCCTGTAAACACATAACTAAATACTCAAGATACTCATTGATAAAGAATTAAACTTAATTACTTGAGTATTAAGTCAAATATCTACTACAAATATATGAAATTAGGGTCTAAAACCATCAATGATGCACAGCATCAATGCCATTGCTTTATTGGATTTTATGATCAAGATTGCAGTAAATGTGAGCCCTCAATCATTTCACAGTTCTTTGTTTTAATTTAATCATTCTTTCTGCTTCTCCAAGTTGATCCATCCTAATCCCCTGTTTTTAAACAAAACTTTCAAATTCATGTTAATCTAATTTTATACTACATAAACATAATTAATAATAAGTATTATTGTTATTTTATTCATATAGACTAATAAATAATTTATAAGTTGTAATTCTCAAAGTTTTTAGCTTTCAAATAAAAGTTCCTAACAAATATGTTATCTTGTAAAATTTTTGAAAAATTGGATAGTCTTTTATATATTTAATTTAATATTCTTTTATATTTTATTGATTTTTTTTGTTGGGGGTTCAAAAATTTTTACATACAATTTTTGGCCCCCCAAACATTACCTTTAAGCTCCGTCACTGGTGGAGGAGGCGGCTGTGGAGAGAGTGATGGTGGTGGAGAGCAAAAGCATAAGTGAGAGATTGAGAATTTGAGAAAGAAGGGAAGTAGAGGTTGAAGATTGTGTCACACAGTTAGGGATTTAGGGTTTCTTAAAATATATATATATAAGGAGCATGTTTTGTAATTTCATTTTAATGGGATTATATTGGTACCCATGAGGCAGGTACTTCTACTCTGCCCCCGCCCCATTTAATAAACAGGTACCTGGCCTGCCCTCCGCGGGTATAAAATGCCCCCATATCCTTCCCCTGGCAGGTAAATATCTACAAGTACCCACCATGTCGAGGAAAATTGCCTTCCCTAGCAATAGCAGAATGGGTGAAAGAAAGATTGTAGTTATGAGGTCTTCTAGATAATTTGGGGTTGAAGTAAGATTGGGTGAATCTCACTTGTAATAGTCAAAGTGCACTTCATTTGGCTAAAAATCAGATTCATCATGCTCGTACAAGGCATATTAATGTTAGATATCACTTCGTGTGTAATGTTATAGGAAAATGTTACATTTCTCTCGTAAATATACTTACAGATGAAAATCCTGCAGACATGCTAACTAAAGTAGTGTCGGGAAGCAAGTTCCAACATTGTTTGGAATCACTCAACATTTTTTTATGTAAGGACTTACATGAAAAATAAAGAAACGCCGATTAGTTTGATCCGATAAAGGATACGTAGACCGTCATTGTAAACATGATGCAATTAGATATGAATACTATAATTTATTCGTTCAAAATTTGAGTAGATTTTAAATATTGACTAATGTGGAGAATTGTGAGAATTAAAGAACACTAAGGGTGTGTTTGGTTGGAGGGAAGGAAATAGAGAGGAAGGGAATAGAAAGGAAGGAAGGGAAAGGAAGGAAGTTGGATTGATTTTTATTTTCTTTTCGTATGTTTGGATGAAAGGAAAAAGGAAAGAAAGGAAAGAAAAGAAAGATTAACTTTTTTTGTTTGGTTGAAGAGAAAACTAGAAGGAAAATATATATTAGTATTAAATAAAATTTTTATCTTTATATTATATAAAAAAATTCGATTTTGCTATTCACACACCATTTTAGTAAATACCAAATTGACATCCGTATAAAATATGGTGATTGAGGCATTAACCACCTTCCTACCTTCCTATTTTTGTGGTGCACCTATAATAATTGTATTTTTATACGGGTGTAAATGTGGTGTTTGATAAAAGGGTGTGTGAATAGCATTATTCAAAAAAATTCTATCTAAATGACATTATTTCTCAATTTGAAACAAATAAAATATAATAATACATTTAATAATTGAAATTTTTTATCCATATTATAAATTAATATAATTATTAAAATTATCAATAATTTTTATAAAAAAGTGTCAATTTATCTTTTTAGCAAGGGTAATATGGAGAATTCAATTTTATTATTATTTGTTTACCCATATTATAAATTAATACAATTATTAGAAATATCAATAACTTTTGTAAAAAAAACAATTTATCTTTTAAGAGGTAACACCAAAAATTTGATTTTATTATCATTTGTTTACCATTTTTCACTCATTTTCCACCCATATTAGGAGGGAAAAGTTTTGGTGTGAACCCCACCTACTTTTTTTTAACTATTCACTTATTCCCTTCAATTTTTATCTCAAACCAAACAATAGAAAATTTCAGTTTTCCTTCTCTTTTCTCTCCTTCCCTCTTGCTTCCCTCCATTCTCCCTCCAAACAAACAAGGCCTAAAAGAAAAATTAGGAGTAAAATAAGATTTAAAAGGAATTTTCATAAGAGGTTTATTTTTGTTAATTGGGATTATAGAATAGATTAATATATATACTTCTATAGCATTATAATTGATAGCACAATAAATAAAATTTACATCATTTTACAAAGTTAATATAATAAAAAAATATTTGATATTGATTTTACTTTTACAAAAATATAACTATTGTATTGTATTACTGTGGATTGTGTTTAATTTTATATTAGTTTATGTATATTAGAAGAACAAAATTTTGCTGCAGGACTCATGTATATTAATTTACTTTCTTACTTATTTATTTATCAAATATATGTAAAAAAATTTAAAAGAAAAAAAAATTAGTAAAAATATTCCTGTGAACCAGTCTGACCAGGGCACCAGGCTGGTATTGTGAATCTGTGACAAAATCGTTGTCTTAGAAGAAGTAGAACGCAAGATAATCTTGGGCTTGTCATTCTCTCGCGACAAAGACAGGGACAGGGAGATGGTCAGATCAGATAGCATTTCTACGCGAAAATCCAGTAGGATACAGTTGTCATTCGTGTGGGTCACACCCTTTCCCCAAACCAAATCTTCTTTTCTTTCTTTCTTTTGTTCCTCCCCTAAATCCAATTCAAATCCAGCGCTTATCCCGTTTGTTTGAGCTCTTTGTTTTCTCTGCTCATTAGTCATTACTCTGTTGGTGAACCTTCCACCTCTCACTCACTTCCACCGTTATCATGCATTTTCCATTTTATTTTTTAAAGAAAATATTCCTATGAATGTCAACTAATTTGGCATGCATCTATTCATACAAAAGAAATTGTCTTTGATGGTTACATTTGTGATTTTTAAATTGAGTAAATATTTTTTTAGCGAGTTAATATTAGTCCATTTTTTTAATTCTAAAAATACTTTTTTTCTTTTAGAAATTTAGAATTTAAGTTTATAATTTAAAATTAACAATTTATAATTAGAATTTAAAATTTATGATAAACAAAATAACTTTTGTAATTTTGGTTGATATTAGCTAAAAAAATTGATTCTCTACTTGAACTCTTATAAATTATATCAAAATAAATTATCAATTTCATTAAAGTATACTATTAATATTTTCCACAAATTAAGTAAAAATACCAAATAAATCGTTAAAAAAAATCAAAAGAATAACCATTAAGCATCTTAAATGAATTTTTATATATTTTATACATAAATAAATAAAAATTTAGTTAAATAAGCATGTAAAAAAATATCTATATTAAGCACCTACATGTACTAGTTTTAACTTCTAAGTTCTAATAATGATGCGTTTGAATCAAAATTCTTCCATTTAGTCGCATATCATATTTACAAAATTTAAATATAAAGAACCCTAAACTTGTAATTACTTGTAAAAATTAAATTTAGGGAGTATATCAAAGTAGTAAAACATTTGAAAAACATAGAAAATTAGAAAATTTAAAATCTATCTTATGCTTTACACACACACATACATATAATTTTATATTTTTCTCAATAACATTATACAGAATTCTATAGTAGAATAATTAAATATTTTTACTAGAATAATAAAATTTGTTAATTTAAAATATTAATTTTTTTTATGAATACTAAATATCGTTATTACTAAAATTTTTGTATTTTTCATATTTTAATAATTTATTTTAATTACTAAAATTATATTATTGATAACAAATATAAATTTTGTTTGGTTATATATATCTCTCTGTGTGTGTCTGTGTATGTGTGTGCGCGTATTTTTTTTATAACAAATATTTCTTATTTTTGTTTTGTGGTTAACACATGATTTAGTAAATTTTTTTACTTTTTTTACAATTAATTTATCAAAATTGGCTTTAAAGGATAAATTTTTTAAGAGAAAGTTTAGGGAGTCCATAATTTTTTAGCAAATAAGTGGCCAATAGCTTTTTCCTTCTTTTCTCTCTCTTCTTTTACCATCTATTATTTCCCTAATTACACTCATGGGCTCCCTATTAATTCCCTAATATTGGTTACGTAACATTACTTTTTTTTAAGAGCTTTAACACATGTATAGTCACAAAAAAAAAACACATGTATTTAGTATATCAAACTAAAAGTGGCTTTTAATTACCCCAAAGAATTATAATTATGTTTAGTAAAATAATTATTAAAATTTAAAATAATAACCATAATAGACATACGCATGCATGAATAGAGAGATTTTGATTTTCATCTAGAAAGCATTTTGGTACTAATAACTTAATTAAAAGTAAATTTAAATATTTATTAATATATAGAGGTATATAAAAAATTTTATTAATATAAAATAATTTTTGAAATGTTTTCTTTACTACTATAAATAAATACATGATTTTCTTATGGATTTAGTTAACCGTTGTGCATTAAAAGAGATTTTATAAATTTAAAATTTTAATCAATTAATCTTGGTGTACACCTCTATCCAAGTTCTAAACGAACATGTTTTTACTATTAAAACGAACATATTTTTAAAAGCAAACGAAAAACATGTTCGTGTCAACTATAAAACATATTCGTTGTATATATAATCTCTGTTCGTGCACGAATAAAATATTACTACTAGAACGAACAGGTTTTAAAAGCAAACGAACATGTTTTAAAATCTGTTTGTATCAACTATAAAAACATATTCGTTGTATATATAAAAACATGTTCATTTGGAACTTGGATGGAGGTGTACATAAAAAAAATGTACATGTAGCCTTGTTGAATTTTAATATACTTATTTTGTATTTATTAATGTAAATAATTTAAAAAGAATTCGTAATGTTAATATGTACGCTTAAGCTGCATTTGTTTATAAATTGAGCCATAAGACATTGACAAAATATATAAAATGACATCGACGCAACAGGACATAAATTTTTTAACTTATTTAAGCATATGACACTTCTTTTAATTTACAATTCTAATAAAATGACGGTATCACCCTCATTGCAAACTACCACTACCATCACCAATTCACCATCACCTTGTTATCACCATCTTAATTCAGGAAACAAAAAGCAGCAAACCAGAGACTCAATTCAACACAAAAATAGTTATAAAAAAAATTAAAATTCAATTCAAACAAATTTAATTAAGACAAACAAAGTGTTTATCAAATTCTAATTAAAATTCAAAATTCAAATAAACAAAAACATAAATATACAATTTTTCATTTTCTCATAGAAAATACAGAGAACTAGAGGGAGGATTGATCGAGAGCGAGCAAGAAAGTGGACATGGACTGTCTAGGACTGGAGGCAGCATGGAAAATAGGCAGATTGAGAACGGCAGATCTAAAATAAAATGGAGATCCAAAACGAAGACATGGAGGAAAAGCGCATATCTAATCCATGAGCGAAGACGAAGCAGATCCAGAATGAAAGAGATCCAAGTGCAGTGAAGAAGGGAAGACCAATGGAAAAAGGAAAAGGAGGACGATGGGAAGGGCACAGAGTTTGGCGTCCAAATGTGGTGAAGAAGGTGCGACAAAGGAGCTGGGAGAATGAAGAGGGAGACAACGGGGAAGGGACAAAAAGCTAGGCGGCGAACAGTGCAACGAAGACCACGACAGAGAAGGGAGAAGAGGTGCAACGGTGAGGAGGTGGTTCTTTGGAGATGGAGGCAGTTGAGGGAACGAGAGCGATGAAGAGGAAGGGAGAGTAACTATGAGGTGGATAGGTTTGAGTTATCACAAAATATTAAGGATAAAAATTTTTAAAAGATCTGTGTCCATAATAAAGAACTTGTGTCTTAATATTTTGAAGAGACATAAAATACATGTTTATTGTGTGTAATTGTGTGTCACCGTGTCTATCTTAATTTTGTGTCTCACTAAACAAACAGCAGCGTTTGGTTGATGTATGTTGTGAGACACAAACAATAAGACATATACATAGAAGACTTAGACACAAAATACATGTGTATTATTGTTATGTTTGGTATAATAGATACACAAAATACAAAAACTCTTAAAATGTCTTTAATACCCTCATCTTTTACAATCATCACCACCTACATTTTTCATCTCCCACTCTATTTTTATCTGCTACATCTGTTCTTCAAAAAAAAAACAATAATCCAAATAAAAAATTCTAATAATATTCACAATAAATTTAATAATTCTTAAGAAACAATGGTTAATAAAAAATAAAAGAAAATTAATTTTATTTTTTTAAAAAAAAAATTTCAGAAAGGAAAGGAGAGAATAAAGAATAAAAATGAAAATGAAGGACAAATGGATGAAGAGAAAAAGATGCCCAATAGCAACATGACAAAACAGTGTATATTTAAAAGGTGTAAGAAGTAAGAACTAGCAAGAACGATTAGAAGAGGAAAGAATATGGCTCAAGATAGAGGAAGAAGAATGAGTGAGAGCACGGGAGATAAGACAGGCCGAGAAGGGGAAGAAGAGATGGGTTAGATATAAGATGATGAGATGGCAAGATTGGAAACAAAAAAGTAGAATGAGAATAAAATTGTAAAATTCATTTGTGTCTCATGTTCAATTTCCGTGTCTTAGTTGATTGGAGGTACACAAAATACATAGAATTTGCGTCAATCTATGTAAATATATAATGCCGTGTCTTAAAAAAATGTGTGTCTCCATAACCAAACTGAGACATTGTGTGTGTCTTGGGTCGACACACCCACTAACCAAACGCTACCACAATAAACATGTATCATCGTGTCCATCTTTGTCTCATACTCTAACCAAATAGAATTTAATGTATTTTGAGTCCTTCTTAATACGATATAGAAAAAAATATGCATGAAAATAACTTATTTTTTTCTTTCCTTTTTATTGTCAATATCTATTTTTCATAATGACAGTAGTTTTTATCATTCTATTTTTTTAATTTTATGTGAAGAAAAGAAAGAAATAAATTGAAATTTTTAATATTTATTCTATCTTATATTAAATAAAAACATTAATTTTGTATCTTTGTTCTTTGTATTTTTTTTGGGTGTCTTTGTTCTTTGTATTTTGTTTTGTCGGTATTCTTAAACCTAAATTATAATATGTATTAAGTGCATATTAACTCAATAATTTTTATTTATCAAATACAAAATGGAATACAATTTATTTAAGTTTTTATGAAAATAAGTCCTTTATTTGTTAGTAGCTAATTGCAAATAGTTCTTTTTGTAGTTCATTTATTAGACAACCTTGACATTATCAATTATCAATTTATATTTAAGAATGATTAAGTATTAATCATTGAAGATTTAAGAAACAAATAAACAAATGAAAAAGGCCATATTCCCTCTTAACTGCCACATGAAGGTAGCGTACTCTTGTCCCCCATAACCATCTTCCTTTCCTTCTTACCATTCCATTTCCTTCTTCCAAACAACAAACCCTCTCACTTACACAAAACACAACAAACTCCAACACTTTCTCTCTCCCAAATCCAAATGGCTAACCCCAAATTACAATCCAAACCCCTACTACCGTCTCTCTCTCCTCTCTTCTCCTTCTTCTTTCTTGCACTCTTCCTCTTCTCCACCGCCACCGCCGACGATGCCGCCGTCATGTCCAACTTCCTCAAATCACTCACCGGAGCCCCTTCCGACTGGTCCACCACCACATCGCACTGCAAGTGGTCCGGCATCACCTGCGACAGCTCCAACAGCGTAACCTCCATCAAGCTCTCCAAGAACTCCGTCTCGGGAGCCCTCCCTTCGGATCTCAACACCCTCACGCAACTAACCACTCTCTCCCTCGCCTCAAACGCGCTCACCGGCGCGTTGCCCTCACTCGCCAACCTCACCATGCTCCAAAACGTGGTCCTAGACCAAAACAACTTCACCTCAGTCACCAAAGGT
>JASCZI010151542.1:6321-39083 GCA_036250425.1 Stylosanthes scabra | reverse complement strand
TCAACCCGCGGATAGGATAGGGTTGAAATATTTATGGAATCTCAACCCGCGGGTAGGGTTAGGGTTGGGACTAAACCCTACCCTACCCTACCCATTGCCACCCCTAAATGATAGTCAACCTAAATAAATTAAAATGAATAGATATCTAGCATTTTTTATAATTTTTTTTGGCAACTATTCCCTCCCAAGAATATCTAGCATTTTTCATAATTTTTTGGCAACTATTCCCTCACAAGAAAACAAGAAGATAGAACACAAATGGCATGGACAAACAAAAGCGAAATTTCTGCAAATAAGAAATATGATTAGGTAGATAAGCTATTTTACATGATTAAAGTTACTCTAATTAAAACCCAGCCCATTCTAACGTCCCCTTAAACCTACAGTAAGATTATGTTACACCAAGTCACCGCTTCCCACACAGAAACTACGCGCACTCTGCTCGCTCGCTCCCTCACTCACTCAATGGCGGCGGGCGCCGCCGCCAACTCTCCACGCAGATGTCGCAATGAGTGGCCTCGTTTGCCAACCGAGCAAGAGACACCCGTCATTCTCCTCCACCCTATACCCTTCTCCTCCGGCGAACAGCGCCAACAACATCCTAGCCTGCCTAAACGCATTCGAACCGAGCCGAACTGGTTCGAACCCGGCCGAACCCATCCTATTTCTCCACTGAGCCAGCGTCTCATGCCGCTCCACACGCTCCTCTCCTTCGCACGCCACAACGTTGCATATCTGCCTCCCTAAGTAAACCTCCACAAGAGCCCCGTCCTCATTATTAACCGATCCTTCCATCGAATCAAACAAACTCGAGTAATAATGCATCGCCTCCGTGAACCGTTCAAGAAACACAGGACCGTTATGGTTCGCTTCCTGCTCCACCACCGTAACTATCTCCGGTTCGATTCTTTTAACTGTGTTCAAAACCATCTCAAGCGAACCGGGCTTGGCGAGCAAACGGTGAAGCTCGAAGACGGAGTTAACCGCCACGGATTCTCCTGGTCTGATATCAAGAACAGTTGGATCAAGATCTGAGAGGCTGTTACAGGTGAATCCGCGGAACTCGAACCGAACTCGAATCGTTCTCGCGAGCTGCGCGAGCCTCCAACCGACTTGTTGAAGTGTGTCGGTGTTGTTATCCGGAGAGGTAGGTCCGATTCCGGTTAACCGGAAAGCCGGTGGTCCACCTGGACGGAGTGCCAGTGCCTGCATGAGCGGTGGCCACTGAAGCCCCTGCTTCAGGCCGAAATCGATGACGTGGACGGTGGTTGCAGCGGAGAAAGCTTCTAGAATCGCTTGGTTAGCGGTGAAGTGCGCGAATTTGAGGTACGGGCAGGCCTCGTAGAAGTGGACGTGGAGCATGTCTGAGAGAGAGGGGCTCATGGAGATGGAGTCGTTTGGGTACGCGCCGTAAATTCGACGCGCTAACGCGTGAGAGAAGTTCGTGGCGACTTTCCGCATTGCACCGCCCTGCTGAGACGCAAGGAGCGACGCGTGGCGCACGAGCACGTCAGCGAGGTCAAGGTTTCCTTCCTGGATTGCCTCCGCGCACGCCATGAGCGCGTGAACCAGACGCACGCCAGTGTCTTCGATCACTCCACTAGGGCGCGTGAGGACTGCGTGTGGCTCCCCTTGCGGTTTTACGGTTTCGGTAACCGCTCTAAAGTCGGTGGCTGAGTTTCCGTTGAGAATGTGATACTGTAAAGGGTCCTCGAGAATTTGCGTAAACGGCATCGAATTGGTAATTGTGGTGTCGTTTTGGTTGTTGGTGTTGGTGAGCATGGTTTGGTCCCAGTTGAAGACATCGTTGGGGTCGTTGTAGTGAACGACGGCGTCGTTTGAAGCGACGTTATTGGAAGAGGTTCCGTCTTGGCGTGCATTGACATTATTGCCCATCATCGCCGCCGTTTGGAGCTGATGGTCGAGCTTCTGCGGCACGTCAGCCATGCCGTCGTTTGATCGGACCTTGTTGTAGCCTATAGCTGCTAGCAAATCGTCCATGCAGTTGGCAGAGGACATTGATAATGGCTCATAGGGTGAAGAGCTCGCGAATATATCATCGTCAGTTATCATCTTTATGGATTTGGATTCAACTTTTTAAATGTGGTTGAAACCGAAATGAAAATGGGCGTGTGTGAGAACTTAGAAGAGGAAAGATGAGTAACAATGCAATAAGAAGTGAGAGCTTATATATAAGGGCGCTTTCTCGTTTGATGTATAAAATTTTACTGAAGTTAAAAATTTTGAAGTTGTAATAACAGTTATACATAATTGCTAACGGCACAATTTACTCGAAATTATGGTAAATGTTGTATAATATTTGTCGCACCTAATTACTCGAAATTAGTTATTAATATATTTATATTTAAAATTTAGAAAAATCTCTATCACTAAATTTCGAATATCTATTTTATTGAATTTTACATGATCCATTTTTTAAAAGAAAAAAGATTAATCTTAAAAAAAGGATTAGTCAATTGTTAAATAAAAATTTTTTATTGATTATGAATATTTTTTTCATCAATAAATCTCATATTTTAAATAAGTAATGTCATGAGATGTTAGTTTATAGAATTGAGTTAATACGTGTTTTAAGAACGTATAATCAAATTAGAAAAAAATAAAACATCTGAAACTACTATTTATAGAATATTTACAATGGAAACTATATAACATTTAAAATCTAAAGTAACTTCAGTCAACTTTATATTTGTTTAGAAACAGAACATTCTAAACTTAAAAACAGAACATCCAAACATAAAGAAATAAAACATCCAATTTAAATTGTTGGCTGATGTTGATTGAATTTTTATTAGTTACCTAGTATGGTTGAAAAATTATTAATTAAAAGAGTTTTTGTAAAAAATTATAAAATTTAAATTTTTAACATATTTATTATGTATTTATTAAAATAATAAGTTTAAAAACTTTTACTAACGGCAAATCTTGTTTTATATGTAATAAGTTTGTTACTTGTTATTAAATTTTTTGTGCAACTACATTCTAAATAAAGAATTCAGTCAATCAATTAATGATTTTTCTTTAATAAGGTATCATTAATGGATTGTTTGCTTTGATGCAAGAAACTTTAAATGGTTACACCAATTAATTAACTTATTCATAAAATCTTCTGGGAATTAGGGAATATACTATAATAATGGAATACTACACCTGTTTTAAAATAACTTGTATTATTTATTTTTTAAGTTTATCTAAAAAAACTATTCTATTTAAACAAATAATTATTTAAATAATTATTAAACTCGTGATTAATGTTGTGTAGTGTGTGTATATATATATAATATAATATTTTTTTCAAAATTTTCATATCCACACTATAATAAAAAATAGAAAAAATATAAATAATTAATATTTTTCAAACCAACAAATCAGTCAATAAAAGAATATCTATAATTATTGTTTATAAAACGTCGATGAAAGTCAAAAAACATATATAACTTCTTTAGAAATATAACATTTAAACTTAAAGTAATAAAATGTGAAACCTAAAATAAAACATCCAATAATTTAAGTTATTGATTAATATTAATTAAATTTTTTTGATTATATAGTATCATTAAAAAAAAATATAGGTCAATTGAGCTACAAAAGGCAAGGAGGTTTCTTGAATTTTATATTTATTATCATATTGGTATTCTATGAATTTTTGGTGGGGGTGTGGTGATACGTGTGACGGCAGGAATGAGGGTGGGGGAGATGGTTAAGAGGCAGAGAAAGAGGCGTGGCAAGAGCACATTGCATGGAGAAAGATGATGAAGAAGGACCCCAAGATGAGGATGCAGCATAGAGTAGAGCTCGTTCACGCATGCACTACAGTCCTACACACCATGCACAACAGCAATCAGGTGGCACCGTACGCATAAGCCATTCAAAACCTTTTTTTTTCACTCTTTTTCGGGGCGATGTGGGCTCCACACTTTCGCACGCTCTTACGTTGCATACTTGCATCACACTGACGAGTGATGACTCTATCTCTATCTAGTATCTACTTCACTACTTGCATTGGCGCGTGTTTTGCATTTTCGGTTCTTCATTTGGCTCTGTCGTAAGCTCTTTAATTACCTATGTTGTTGTTGTTGCCCTGGTAGTAACAAACTAATAACAATGGTTGGTGAAATGGAAGTGAGGTATTGGAAGTTGGAACAATCAACAATGCTGAAGCCTGTGCCCTCTTTCATCCATTTCCAATGTGCGCCAGCTTAGGGGAATACTTGATTGGCCACACTATATGATTTTCCAAGTGTGTTTGGTTATTGTGAAAGAGAAAGGAAGAGTTTAAAATTCAAAATCACAAAAGTTCTTTTTTTTTGAAAGCAAAAGTTTTTTTTTCACGTTTACTATAGCACTATTTAAGTTTAAAACACGACATAAGTGCACCTTAAAATGATATTAGTAGTTTAATCTTTCAATCTATACATGTAATAATTTATTCATCAATAACAAATCTTTAAATATAAGTTAAATTTAAGACAAATTATTAATCATCGAATTGTTGCATTAAAAAATACTTGAAACTAAAAAATTGTACCAAAACACAAAACCTACTCGAGAGATAAGCTTCTATCCCTCTTTCACCATTGTTTAGGAATCTTATGTCATAAATTTGAGATACAACTAATAGAGGATTAATTGAGAATAAGATTTTAATAATCTGATCTTATCTTTAAAAAACTGACTAATTGATTATCTATAAATATCCTCCATATGAATTCATTTTATCTGGAGGTGAAGTTATCTAACTATCCATAAAATCTTATGTCTTACATCAAAATTCATTACCTATACATACATTCAACTAAGTCATAAGATTCATCCTTTGTAACGAATACGCTAATTAAATACACTATGGAAGTGGATGAAAATTTGATATTTCTTATCTCATAAACTATTTTTAGTTGTTAGATATATTGAAGTAAAAACAATTAAATATACAGTGACGTCACGTCACTGTAAGTTGGAGAGCATTTATGAATAAAGACAAAGTACTGAGATTTAGGTTTGAGAAGGTTGTGTAAAGTGTAAAGAGAGCTTTGGAAGAAGGTGTTGGCGTTAAGAATTCGACAAACATCATATATAACATCTTTTAGATGAAAATTAGATGTTTCTTATGTCATAAACTATATTTTGTTGCTAGATGTATTGAAGTGAAAACAATAAAATATACAGCGCTGTGAGTAACTCAAAGCTGGAGAGCATCTACGGATAAAGACAGAGTATTAGGATTCAAGTTTGAGAAGGTTGTGTAAAGTGTAAAAAGAGCTTTGGAAGCAAGGTGTCGGGGTTAAGAATTCGACAAACATCATATACAACATCTTCTTGAAGCAAAGAGTTAACAGTAAGTAAGAGGGTGGTGGCATGGCGTCCTCACTCGCTCTGGTCCTCACTCATACTGCGGTTATATTTGTCTATTCCTTCCTTCTTTTCTTATTATTATAACTGTATGCAAATAAATCGAGGATGGGATCACCCATGTGAATTTTCATTCTTCCATGTAATCTTCACGGTAACATTATTTTTTTAAAATCAATTATATTGGATGTTCTTTGTGCAGAGAGAGGGATATTAAGAGCATTTTTAATAGTGTTTGTGTCAATTTTTATTGAAGTGATGATTGAGATGATTTGATATTAAATTATGTGTTATTAAATATAAGTTTAGCGTTTATTATTTTAACGTTATAATTTAACTAATAAACAGAGACTACATAATATTAAATATGTACTTTATTTTGTATTTCATTATTTTTTTATCTCTTTATACTTTTATTTTTCAAAATTTTTATTAGAATAGTGCTGCGGAATTAAAATTTATATGATTTTTCAACTATATTTGCCTGTTTGGTTATCGTGAGAGAGAAAGGAAGAGTTAAAAATTCAAAATCACAAAAGTTCTCATTTTTGGGTAAAAGCAAAATTTTTTTTTCATGTTTACTATAACACTATTTAAATTAAAAATACGACATAAGTGCACCTTAAAATGACATTAGTAGTTCATGTAAAAAAAAATGACATTAGTAGTTTAGTCTCCTAATTTATACATGTATTAATTTATTGACCAACAATAAATTTTTAAATATAGTTCACATCTATGATAAATTATTTATCATCAAATTACTGAATTGTAGAATATGTGTAACTAAAAAATATACCAAAACACAAACCCTACTTGAGAGATAAGCTTCCATCCTCTTTTACCCTTGTTTAGGAATCTTATGTCATAAATTTGAATAGCCTGTTGTCATGCAACTAATAGAGGATTAATTTAGAATAAGATTTCAATAATCTGATTTCTAAGAATACTAATTAACTAATTATCTATAAATATCTTCTTATATAAATTCGTTTTATCTGGACGTGAAGCTTATCTAACTATCCATAAAATTCTATGTTTTAAATCAGAACCCATCACATATACATACATTCACCTAAGTCATAAGTTAGATTCATCCTTTAGGCTAATTAAATATACTATGGAAGTAGATGAAAATTGGATGTTTCTTATCTTGTGAGTAACTCTAATTCTCTAAGCTGGAGAGAATCTGTGAATAAAGACAGAGTACAAGTTTGAGAGGGTTGTGTAAGTGTAAACAAAGTTTGGAAGCAAGGTCTCGGTAAGAATTCGACAAACATCATGTATAACATCTTCTTGAAGAAAAGTCGTTAACAGCAAGTAAGAGGGTGGTGGCATGGCTTCCTCACTCAAGTCCTCACTCATATTGCGGTTATATTTGTCCATTGCTTTATTCTTTTATTATTATTACACGTGAATTTTCATGCTTCCATTTAATCTTCATGTAAGGTTATTTTTTAAGATCAATTATATTGTATGTTCTCTGTGCATAGAGAGAAATATTAAGAGTATTTTTAATGATGTTTTTTTTTTTCTTTGTCTATTTTTATTGAAACGTTTATTATTCTAACGTTATAATTTAACTATTAAAGTGAGTACATAGTATTTAATTATGTACTCAATCTTGTATTTCATTATTGTTTTCAATAATTTATTTAATAAATTCTCAATTATTTTTTTATTAATTAGTTTGAAAAGTAGATCCAAATTAGTTTAGCATAAATTTTTTTTTCTCAATTTTTTACAAAATTCTAATTTTCTCTAAATCTATCCAAATACACAAAATTCTCAATATTTTTATTCTCAAATTTTATTATTTTTACAATTGTTTCCTAATATCTATATGCACTCAAATTATCTTCTTTCAATTCTCATCATGGATGGACTATAATGATTTCAAATTAAATGGTCAGCCAAGAAAATTGTGTCAGTGACTCTACAACTCCTATTATTATGCTTAATGACCTAGTATTTTTAAATTTATTATTAATTATAATATTTTTAAATATAACGTATAATTAATTGTTTAATTTCTTATTTTAGTTTATAATTATTGTGGATAATAAACACATGGTTTATTGATCATTAGATATGGATTATACAGCTAATGCATTGCTGGCAGGGACAAAACCATGCATATATAACAGTGAGGGGCACTTCCCAGTTGCCCCCACTAAGACTTAAATTATATATATATATATATATATATATATATATATATATTATTTTAAAAATTAATTGTTTTCACTTATTTTATTTATATATTTTTTGTCTTTTGAAGTCTTGATTATGTTTTTATTTTCAATAAATTTTATTATTATTAAAATTGATCTCAAATAAATAGTAAAATTTTAAATTTTTATTTCTTGATTTTAATTTTACACTCTTATTGATTAATAGATGATACTAATAATTTTCTTTACCTAATATTTGTTTGATCAAATATAATAATGCAGAAGCTTAATTATTTTTTATTTTTATTTTCTTGCGGCTCGTTTACATTTTTCATAATTCCTTTTTTTGCCATTTCTTTTTTTTTATTATTATAAATTTTAATTTAAGTATTCAACAATTCGGGTATTAATTATTTTTTATAATCTTCATGATTTCATATATTTTATTTTTTTTCAATTAATTAATTCTTATTATTTTTTATATTTATTTTTATTTTTAAATATAAATTATTTTTCATGTGATTATATATATTTTTTATGTTAGCTTGATCAATGTTTGAATTTAAAATATATATTTTTTATATTTAGACATAATAATGAAGATATATTTTTAGTAATATATATATATATATATATATATATATATATTATTTAATTAAGTTGATAATAAAAAAATTACTCAATATTTTTAAAATATATAAAAGAAAAAGTACTTTCAGGTTTTGAATAGAAATATTTTTTTATTCTAATAACTAATATATATATATATATATATTTTTATATTTTATCTTTTAAAATTAATATTTTTATATGATAGTATGTATTATTTTTGAGTAATGCTAGGGAGCCAACGTTAGGGAGCTCCATAGGTAGCCCTGTAATTAGGAAAATAGTGAGTGGTAAAAGAGGGAAAAAAACTTATTGACCACCTATTAACTAATAAACTATGGACTCCCTAAACTTTCTCATAATTTTTATTTCCACGGTATGAATCTTTTTGGTAAGGCACTAATTGCAGAATTGTCAAGCATCTTTATACAGATGCAATTAATATGGGATTATATATAAAACACACAAACACATCCTAATTAATCACTCCTTTAAATGAAAAAAATTTATATATTTCATGTGTTTTATATGTATACTTAGCAAAACCGATACAGATGCATATGTTATATGTACACTACAAGCCATCTATCTATTTTTAATCCTCAAACACACCCAATATTATTCTAAAAAGAGTTAAGAGTCCTATAAGAATATTAAAATTTTATTAACAATAAAAATACTTTACATTAAAATAATTAAAGAGCATTTTTATTATTAATAGAATTAAAGATTATTTTTTCAATTTTAAAATTTTTTAGGACAATATTAGTAATTTAGTATTTGTTTTTGTGGACCAATAAACTAAATATATGTTCATTAGTAGTCTAATTTGCATGTATGCATGTAGAAAATTATATATATTGTTGTTGGCTAATTGTATTCCAGAACTATATATAATAATTTTTGGTTTAATTAATCTGCAGGTCCTTATAGTTTCACAAAATTTTCAATTAAGTCTCTATATTTCTTTTCCTTTTAATCAAAGTCCATGCACTGTATTTAAATTTTCAATTTAGTCAATGGCGTGTCAAAAATATTACTTTTAACCAAATGTTCCATTATAAAAAAGAATATGTCACCTAGAATTTACCTACTCAAAACACAAACTCATCGAGAAGCTCTGCAAGGGCAAGGCTCCATCTGAGTTGGCACACGTCGCCGGATTTCTAGCGCACAAAAGCCCGAAGCCTGAGGCACCATCTACGTTCCCAGCTTCCTCCAGAAAATTCGTCGCCCAGCAACGCCGTACTTCGTCACCCAACCTCCTCAAGAAATGTTGCCACTGTCCAAAGGTACTCCACACTATCTTCTCCTCATTGTGTGGAAGTGGATTTCTGAATGGTTGTTCTATTTAAGGTTTTAACAAAATTGGAGTTTTGGAATTTGTTCTTGCAAAATGCATATATTTAGTTCCATTTGTGTGTTGTGTGAGTGTTTATTAGTTGAATAAAGTTGGAGTTTTTTATTTGTTACTGTAAAATATGTTTATTTGGTTGCATTAATCTGTTTCTCATAGTTATGTGTTTCCTGTAAAATGTGTTCTATTTAGTCTCTATATTACTATAAAATGTGTTTATTTGGTTGCATGATTTGGTTATTGTGCAGTTGCTTAGTTATGGAAAAATCTAATTTCACTATAAATTTGCATTATGTCGGGAGACAGTGATGAACCCAGAAAACTTTTACAATGGGGCAAAGATATACTAGAATAAATTTTATCGAACATCAATATTTAAATTTTATAAAATGAAAATTAGAAATTGGAAAAGATTACTGCACAATTTTTTTTATCTTAAAAAACATTTCATCGATCATATATAATTTTTTGAAAAGTATTTTTTTCATTATTTTCAAAATTTGGATTCAGAATTTCTTAATTAAATTAATTAGAAGGTAGTCACAAAAAATTAATTGTAAGCAACTTGTTATCCAATTAATTTCATTTTTATTATTTTTATATATATTTAATAAATAAAAGAGCTAATTAATAGATTTATTAACTTTATTAATATTCTAGTATTTATAATTTGGAATTGAAATTATATATGTATGTACCAAAAATAACACTAATGAAAACTCAAAATATTAATCATTGCAATTTCTAACTATTGAGTAATTAAATTACCTTCTACTCTGTTATAATATTTACAGCATAAAAATATTTTTTAAACAAAAACAATAGTAACAAATAAGATATTTTTAGATTTAAAATAAATAATATTAATTACTACATAGATAATATTTTTTCTAATATCAATTTTATTTTGAGAGAAAAAATATGTTGATAATCTTATTATTTATAATTAGAAAATTAAGCTTTTGTTGGGTAATTAACTAATTTATTAGTTTTAGATTTCATATTATATTACCAATTAATTTTTTTAATAAATTTAGGTGTACATGCATTCATGCATTCATCAATGTGTCACACTTAATAGGCTTATGCGTCAAGAACATAAATAATAAAGTCTAGTATAAAAAATTTGAGTCGCAACAATGAAAATACATGAATTATTTTATCAATAAATCTAGCTGACTAAATAGTTTTACCAAGTGATTAACCAAGTAAATTACACCACGCGCTCTTTATTCCCCTTAATATAACGTCAACTAAGTACTTTAACCAAACAAATCTGTTTGTTTCTATTTTTCGTCTTCTTAGCTTGATTTGCATGATTCATCGTCGTTTTCATCTTTTTTGTTGTTAGATTTCGTTCTGCAACTTTTATCGTTGTTTTCTTCTTCGTTTTCTGTTGTTAGAAG
The DNA here is from genome assembly GCA_036250425.1 of Stylosanthes scabra. Lineage (NCBI taxonomy): Eukaryota > Viridiplantae > Streptophyta > Magnoliopsida > Fabales > Fabaceae > Stylosanthes > Stylosanthes scabra. The sequence goes on along the minus strand of JASCZI010151542.1, from coordinate 28,167 downwards.
AAGAAGAAGATGATGATGATGATGATGATGATGAAGATGAAGATGAAGATGAAGATGATGATGCAGATGCAGACATAGAAGAAGGAAGTAAGGAAAGAAAAAGAAGAAGAAGAAGAAGAAGATGTAGATGCAGACTTGGAAGAAGAAGAAGAAGAAAGAGAACGAGGATGAATTGAATGTTCGTGAATTTGAAGAGTGGTGGTGAGATTCTCCCCACAAAAGCAGCGAACTCTTCTCTAATTTGAGGTTGCCCATTCACCCTTCAAACATTCATTTTCATCAATCCACTAAAAGAATGTGCGTTTTGGTATTCTCCCACAAGCTACATACCTCCTAGTTCCTACCATGGTCAGTCGCTATTGATGAAGAGACAACAACTTTTTTCTTCACTGAAACACAGGTGTCTTTTCTTAATGTTGTTGACACTCTTTGACAATGAACTATCCGAGAAAAGGAGAAGAGACTCACCTTGATTTGGATCTATGTCTGGTTATCACTTTCTTTAAATAAGAGTGTTTGAAATTCTGAAAGTAAAGGAGCATGGAGCATGAATTTATAGTCATAGAAATCCTGTTTAACTCATGAAAAAATGTTAATTTTGTAAATTTAATATTTGTTAACAGTTTTTTAACGTTTATCGTCAGTAAAGACCTAATTAAAAACTTAAATACAGTGTAAAATTTTGATTGAAAGAAAAAAATATAGGAGCTTAATTGAAAATTTGGTGAAACTATAAAAATCTGCCGATTAATTAAATGATAATTTTTTAAGTAAGGAAGAAAAAAAGAATATTTTCTACTTGGTGTTTCAAATAAGTTTCTAAATAATCCCACAAAATCTAAAAAATTCTCTTATAAACTCATACTTTAATTTTTCACTAGTTTCATCTTTAAAATTGTACAAACCAATTTTTACACAATCTTTTTGGGGTCTAAGCTATATTAATTCTTTTTTTTAATCGTAACATGTGCCAAACTTATTTATGTTGGTAATGTAAGATTTGGATGAGGATTGAGATTTTGACTAAAATGACTATTAAGCCAAGCTGTACTGTAATAGTGCGGTGCAAGCCTAATTCACATGTTCCCAACCCACCTCTCTTATGAGTGTTAAAATTCAAATCCATCCAAATTAAATCGGGCACATTTAATTCAAATCAAATCAAAATTGATTACAATTATATTAATTTAGATTTTATTGGATTTTAAAATTGACAAACAGTATAGATTGAATCGAATTTCGAATCTATTTTTCAAAACCAATCCAATTCAATTTAAACGCATAATGTGATATAATAATATTATTTTATTATTAAATTTAAAATTTTACTTATAATATCTTCAATGTTATATATTTTTATCTTATTATGTACTATTATTATTATTATTATGTAATGAACCTTTTATAAATTTGAAATGAAATTTATCTTTTTATTTATTTTAATCAATTTATAATTTTGATTTTATTATTATGTTATTATTGATTTTTCAAAATACTATTAAGATTTATCATGTTATTATTAATTATTTAATATTCTAAGATTTATGGTGTATTTTTAATTATTTTTTTAAATTTATAAAACCACAAATCCAATCCAATCCAATCCAAACCGCTTTAAATTGAATTGGATTAGATGGATTGTTTAAAAAAATTATCCAATCCAAATCGCATCGTAAGTAAAATTAGTATTCTGATCAAATAAATTTTTAACTCAAAACCGAACCAAACCGCACCGCAAACACCCCTAATCTCTCCTATGGCGGTCAAAATTGGGGGCGTAGCTATTCAGTTTGGTCAACAATATCCACAAATTTTAATGAAACTTTTTTTATCCTTTACTTTCTTTTCGGTCCAATAGAGACTCTATCTAGTGAGGTGGGTCATATACTCATATCCTTGAGCTTCTGAATGTAGCTCATTTTCCCTGTACTATCTCCTTCCAGCAAAATTAGGTCATAATTTTATCCAAAAGTTTTTCTATATTATTTCATTTAATTAGGTTCAAGATATTTTAATATTTTTTTTATTATTTATATTTTCATTCCTAAACGAAAATTTAATTTTCCTTACTAAGCATCTAAATAAGACCATAAGAGTCAGGGACGGGTGTTTTAATCCGTCCATACAACAAACAATGTGGTTAGCTATGATTAAAATCGTGGCTAAGCCTTAAAAATATAAAAGTGTATTATAAATTATAAATTAAAAGTGTATTATTTATCAAATTAAATTTTTAATAAGTAAAAACTTGTTTTAATTTTTTTTAAAATAAGTAAATGACTATATATACCCATTTATAATTTTAGAAATAATGAAATTTTGATGGCAAATGTAATTATATTTGTCCCATTTCGAGTTAAATAATTTGAAATTATGAAGAGATTAGGTCTTGTCACACTTATGCACTTTATTTTCTCAATATTTATACTCTTGTCTGGTATATGGTTCTGTATGCTCTTTTATTTTCACTAACTTTCTAAATTTCGTTTTCCTTGCTACTATATTATTTGTACAATTTTGACTCCTTGAAATTGATATCAGGAAGGAAATGAATGAATCATAAATGGGCATAGAAGTTTTATTTCATCTCACATAAATTAAATGGAGATAGTCACATAGGAGTATTATTGTTTTGTCGTATCTTGGTTCTTGGATTACATCTCAGGTTCAGAAATAATTCATAAATTGTATTTTTTGCACGTAGTATGCGGCTTAGTTTCTTTCTTCTTCTTTTTTTTCATTCTTTTTCCAATTTAATTTTTTGGCCGTATATCACTTACATACACTCAACCCTTGATTATTATAGTGATTTAGCTTTTCCCAACTTCCCTCCTTACGTCGTCCCATCCCATTGTTGACACACGAAAATGTCACCTAACACTTATTATATTGTATATTTGTATTTGTATATGCTTTAGCTTCCATACCAATTTATTTCTTGGCATGGAACACTCTACCCCTCTCATTATTGCCTCGACAATGACTGCATGTGCTTGTTCTCATACATACAGATTACAAATGTACAGACTACAGAGATTCAGAGTGAGAAACCAATTTTTTTTTTTTTCAATGAGTCCCTCTATATAATGGGAGCAAAATGGCAAAAAACAACGCTGGTCCTTGTATAACTTGGAGGATTGATGATATTAGTAATTAGAAGAGTATATCACTATTGAACTAGTGCATATGATTATGTGTCTTCAGTTATGTTGAGTTAGGTTTGGCAAATTGGAGTAATTATGTCTTGATACACCTTCCCTGGGGTATCTTTTGTTTCACCTAGGAGTTACTAAGTGTGTTGTCTATTATTTGGTGTGCTTGTGTTATTAGGTGTGCTTTGTGTTTGTTAATTCAAAAGCTTGATGTAACTGCTCAATGGGTGTTGTTTGAGATCCAATTATTCTTCATGACAATGCCAAAAGAGATTTGAGTCTCTCCCTCTTTGAAATCTACTCCTCTCTTGGAGTCGAATAAAAACCAACTTTAAAAAAAAAAAAAAAATGAGTCCCTCTCTCTTGCATGAATGAAGTTAATACTATTACTTAGAGGAATGCACTTGCAAGAGTTTGGAGATCTTTTTTCATTAATATAGAGCATATTTTGGCTGCCTATGGTTTTAAAGATAGGACACTTAGATATGAACACTAAGATTTAAAATTCTATTTGGCAGTTGAAATATAAACAGAGATATTGTGCCTATCCTCATAGAAAGGACACAGATAAATACTAAATGGAGACACAACTTATTTTTTATTTTTTTCCTATTTTTACTATAATTATTCATAATTATATTTTTTATCATTATTTTTCTTTCTTAAATTTTATATTAAGAAAAAATTAGAAAAATTAGATTTTTTATTATTTGTCCTTTCTTATATTCAGTTTATTACTAATAAATAAAATAAATTTACTTAACTGATAGTACTGTTTGAAAAATTATATTTTAAAATGTTCCTCTTTTAAAACTATGTACTCAACTGATATCCTTTTGTCACAGTGGGAATTGATCTTCCATGTCAGCTTCTCTATCTTTGGAAAAAAAAAATCTCCTTCATATCCCTCCAAATTCCCATTGATAATATAGCATACCATGGAACAAAATTATAGCAAACCACTAATTCGACCAAGAAGGTGAGGGCATAGTTAATATAGTAGTCTAAAAAACAAAATTACAATAAACCAGAAATCATATAAAAAAGAGGATGAAAACACGAAATTATCCCAAATCCCATCACCTACTCAACTACAGAGACAAAAACGCCATTACAAAAATTAATCTCAAATAGAAGAAACTTCAATTAATCTAAAACTTTGAAAAATTGAAAAATAGAAGACAAAGAAAGATATTCACAATGGATTATGGTGGATCTCGACCAATGGAGGCGAGGAGCTAGCTGGAGATCTGGAGCAGAGGAGAGAACGATGAGTGACCACTGAAGACGAGCAGTAACCATCGAAGATGAGCACGAGCCAATAAGATGCTGCCGACGAGCACGTGCAAATAGTGTCGAGTGAGAAAGAAAGATCGATTGAGAGAGATAGGGAGAAAGAAAGAAGAGGAACAGTGCTGGCGTTATAGGCGACGACGAGGTTATAGGCAGCGACGACGACGGAGTAGAGGCTGGGGCACTAGTGGGCTTGGTTTTCTCTGACTCTGGAATGTCTAATGTGAGATTTCTATGGTGGTTAAAAGAATAAGGAAGACGAGGGTATATTTGAAATAAAATATTATTAAAGTTTTAATTTCAATCTCCAATCCTCAATATTTGGAGATACTGAGAATATTAGAATTTTTTGGACTGTCTTCGTCCAATAAATACAATACTGAGTTTCAGTCCTGATAATCAAACGCTACCATATATACCAAGCTTTAGTACTATGAGTTACTTTGTACATGTAGTTGGGGATGAGAATTTTACCCGCCTCTATCGAAATCCGCCAAAAAAGTTTGAGATGGGGGAGCTAATTGGGGATCCGTTAAAATATTGCGGGAACGGAGACCCGCCCTCATAAATAAATGGGGACAAAAATGGGGATTGAGGTATCCGCTCCACAGGGACTCGCTAAATCCCCGTTTTTATAAAATTACAAAAAGATCATATATACATGTTAAAAGACTCTAACAAATTATTTGATTAGCCACCAAAAATTTAAGATTTTATCCTTTATGATGAATTAATTTGGTTTTAGCGTGTATTAGAGATTATTTGCGTGATAGATTTGATTAAATTCATGTTGGTGTTTTTATGTTTTAATAATAATATGTTAAATTTAGTTTTATTGTAAGATTTGTATTTTATTACGTTGAATTTTAATAATTAATTATGTTGTATAATTATTTTATTTATAAAATAATTTATTAAGCTTTAATATTCAGTTGATATCCATCTCTCTATGAGAATATTTAAATGGAACTGTGACAGACTGAGATGGAAACAGAGCAAAATTATAAATGAAGACGAAAATAAAAATTGAGGTCCCCGGCCATTAATCCTTATTGGGGGCATGATATAATGATCTTTGTAAGTTTGGTGAATCAATGGTCTCTTATAAGAATAGAGAGTTTAAAGAGTTTTAGTGGTCCCTAATTAATAAGAGAGATAATAAATATTCTGTAATTAATCAAAAAAAGAAGAAATATGATTTTTTTTTAGATTTTTGTTTAGAATTAAAAATTTGATTTAATTATAAAAAGACAAAAATATTTTTTTTAAGATTAGCTTTATTTAATATTTTAAATAATAAAGATTTATATTTAAATTTAAAAGGATCAAGTTATTCTTATTAAAGATTACTAAAAAACCAAAAATATCTTTCAATATTAGTGTTGTTTAAATGTATATAAATTAGAAATTTTGAATTAATATTATAAATGTAAAAAATTTCATGTTTAAAATATTCTTTTAGGATTAACGGGATTTAAAATGTTGTAATTTAAGTTTGATTTTAAAATAATAAAATACATTTTTAGATGAGTTAAAGATGAAAAAAATACTTGTAATACAATTAATAAGTTTATTTCCTTGAATTAGAAAGAAAAAAAATTGAATTTGGTTTTATTAGAGTTAAATAAGCTATTTAGTATTAAATTTAACAATAATGCTACGTGTATACCTTTTTTTGCTGTACACCTCTATCCAAGTCCCAAACGAACATGTTTTTATAGTTGACATGAACAGTTTTTAAAACATGTTCGTTTGCTTTTAAAAACCTGTTGTTCTAATAATAATATTTTGTTCGTGCACGAACAAGTTTTTATATATACAACGAATATGTTTTTATAGTTGACACGAATAGGTTAAAAACTTGTTCGTTTGCTTTTAAAAATCTGTTTATTTTAATAGTAAAAACCTATTCGTTGGGACTTGGACAGAGGTGTACACCAAAAAAAGATATACACCAAGATTAATTGTAAATCTAAATAATAATTGTTACAAAAAAAATTAAATAGTAATTGCTTTTTTAGGATTAGGGTTGTTAAATGGATTAGAAAATCAAATTCCAAATTTTAAAGTTATTAAATACTATTGTAGTTACTTTTCTTTATCTCCAAATAAACCCTTTTAATTTTATTATTATTTAAAAATTTAATTTTGTAAAACTATAGAGACTAGCAGGATAATTAAATTTTTATTTTTTTTATTGTTTATGGAACTATTAAACATTTAAAGTTTGATTAAAAAAAGTCAAAAATATATTTTTAGTGCTAATTTGTCTAAAAATTTGCTTACATTTAAAATTAGAAATTTGAATTTAATATTAAAGGTCACAATAAATATTTTAATAATTTTAAAAAAATAATTAAATTCTAATTTATGTATAAAAGTAAAAATTTTATGAACTATTGAATACATAAGTGTCTAGCAAGTAGGCCAACCTCCCGCCCTGCCTAATGTTTATCCCTCCATTTTTTTTAAAAGAAAAATGATTAACTCGGTTAAGGAAAAATGCAATTTCACAAAAATTACAATAATTTATAACATATATTTACTAATTAATTAATTATTTTTATTTTTTCAAAAAAAATATGAAAAAGGATAGTGAGCTAACCGTCCTACCACGCTGAAACCCGCGAATTTGACAGGTTTACTTATTGTCACATTCTTGAAATCTTAGCTTGATCCGTCTTTTTTTGCGAGATAAAAGGATTGTGCGGCGTGTTTCGGTCCCGTTTGACATCCATGTCCGTTAAATTAAATAAAAAAATTATTTTTCATACATTAGTTTTTAATTAATTTATTTATTTTATTATTATCGTTATTCATTATTTTTTAGTTGCCATTATCATTATTAATTTTATCATATTACTAGTATGTTCTTATATTATTATTATTTAGTAGTATGTTATTATTATTATTATTATCACAATTACAGCAACAAAAAAGATTATTATATTTTTAGTTTATTGTCCGTAGTTAATTATTTTCTTATTATTATTATTATTATTATTATTATTATTATAGAGAAAGTAGTTATTTATTAGAAATGCATTTTAAAAGTCAAAATTAATATATTTATATATTTACGAGAAGAATTAATTTCTATGTTTTTATTAAATGTCTCATTAATTACTTTATAATTGATATAATTTATTTATATAATTATTTTTTATTTAAATTTTATGGACTACTAATAATCCAAATATTTTTATAACTTTAAAATTTTAAAAGAACTATTAATTCTCCAAACTTCTAGACACCACCCTAAAAGCCACCTCCTTCTTGTCATCCCTACATGTAGTTGGATCTTTATTTTTGGCCATTCTTCACCACTATTGTAATTTACACCGCCACTATTTGGTCAACAACTATTTATACAATAATTAAAGTGACTACTGGGAGAATAATTACGTTGACAAATATAATAATATTACTTGATTATTAGATGATACCATAAACATGGCTTGTAATGTAATAAAAGTATTTCAAGTTTAGTGTTTCCCTAATTAAAATACAAGAATTATTATCGTTGACTACTTATTTGCTGGATGCAAACTAATCAGATCTAAAACATATTAAGAAACTCTACTGGTCAAAGACTCAATAAAGTACTTCCTTTTTAAATTAGAACGTTAAGGTGATTTATTTTACGGTTTTTTTTTTCCCTAACAACTGTTCCTATAGATAATTACTTATAATTTTTAAATATTTTTATACAAAATATTTTAAAAGTTTAATTTTTTAGTTTAATTATATTTAACATTTTAAAAAAAAATTGATTTAAATAAAATAAACATATGATGGGAAATTCTGTGGGGCTAAGAGTGAAATCCTTCAGCACCTACTAATACTACCGTGGCATGAGTTAGAAATAAGCGTATTTTATGATATCATAACTTTGTTGCAGTGGATGGCAGTACATGCATAGGAAATCCACAATTCTTAATTTTTTTACATTCAACATTAAATTGTAAATAATTTGCTAACGACATTTAATAAAACGAATTTGATAATATTTTATACTTTTTAATTCATTTAATTTGGACCTAATTTTTCATTACAGTGAGCCCTTTGTGTGAAAATGAACTTGATGTTGGACAATTTATTTTGGGGTTTTATAAAATTATTCTTATTTCATTGTAATGTAATTGAATAATAAATAAATTAGTAAGACCAAAAAAAATCAGTGTATACGTACATTGTGTATTTAAAAGTGATTATTTTAATAAAATTATTATTTACATACTAAAATTTAATTATTAAATAATTATTTTTATACATATGTTATTTAAATTATTTTTTATGTATATTTTATATTTTAATATGTATTTTATACTATTATTTAATAATTGAATTTTGATATCAAATAGCATAATTCTTGTATTAAATACTAATGATAGTTCTGTCAGGAAGACTGGCTTTACTTATCTCTATAAATAATCGGCATCGTCTTCCTACTTATTTATTTATTTATTCAATTACATTACAATAATAATAATATTTTTTGGTTGGTAAATAATAATAATTTTACAAAACCCAAAACAAATTATCCAACAACAAGTCCAATTTTCATAAAGGCCCGTCCCAACAAAATATAGGTCCAGATTAAATAAATTTTGTGGCTAAGAATGTAGTTTAGATGGCAAATCATTTGCCTCTTAAGTGTCACACCATGGATTCGAATCTAGCTGAATGCTAGATGTGGAGAAAAGAACTCACTTAATGTTGTAGTGTGTGTGAGTATAGGGTGGATGTGTTGTGATATCAAAGATTATGGATTGTCTAATTCAATGATCAAAATAAAAAAAATAAATTTTAAGAATAAAGTACTATTAAATTCATTTTTCAGATATCATTAGCAAATATGTCCAAAGCAAATTATTTAAACCTTAATTTTAAATGTCAAAATAAAAATTTAAATTTTGAGTCCCATCTCCATGTACTGTCATCATATGCAATAAAATTATGACTTTATACAACACGCGTCCTTCTAAATTCATGACATGGTAGTATCAAGAGGTGCTGATAGTTTTCACTTTTAGCATCACAGAATTTTCCATGTATGATTTACCAGTTCAATAAAACTTAATAAAATTACAATTACATATTTATTATTTAGTATGGTTAATAATCTCATTTGCATTATATGACAAAGTTACACATATCATAATGCAACGAGATCATGCAGTTTTTTTTTTTTGGCTTGAGATCATGCAATTTAACTTGAACACAGAACATATATTGATGGTAACCGATGTATAACAATTTTGGGCAAGATATGGACAAGTTTTAAAATAGAGGAAAATGTATTTATCATGGCGGTTTAGATATATAAATTTTGAAGATAAGATTTAATTTAAAGAATAAATTCGTACAATTTGAATGAGATGAGTTTGATTTAAATCGGTTTATTTGGTTTTGAAAATAAAATTAAACTAATTTAATTTAAATAGTAGCGTTTTATATCTTTTAAATTAAGTTGATTTATCTTTAAAATGGATACATAATTTCTTTTTCTAACAATTTCCACCGGCCTAAAAAAAATTAATTTGTGTCAGATCTAATCTAAGTTGTATTCATTTTAACCAAAAAATAATGAGAAAGTTTTGGGAGCCAATATCATTTTTTCTTTTTTTTTTCTCTTTCCTTTTATCACCCACTATTTTTCTAATTACACTTATTGGCTCCCTATTGATTTCCTAACGCTTGATTCCCTAACATTACTCAAAAATAATATTAGATAACCAATATAATAATAACCAACAATAACTAATAAAAAAATAACTATTCTAAATTGAAAATTAGATTATCTAAAAAAAATTATTTATAATTAAAAAATAGATCATTTAAAAAAATAAAAGTGATCATTTAAAAATATAGTACATATTCAATAACAAAAATTTATAATTATGAAGTAATCAAAATCCACATAATTCATGATCAAGAACAGAGTGATTATTAAACTTCACATGCAAAATGCAAAGTGTTGTCCTATTAGGATTTTCTCTTGTACTCTACTGTTTTGCTAGACTTTTCTTTTGTACCCTATTAGGTTTTTTCTTGTGCTCTAATGTTCCGCTAGAGTTTTCTTTTGTACCCTATTAGGGTTTTCTCTTGTGCTCTAATGTTCTGCTAGAGTTTTCTTTTGTACCCTATTAGGGTTTTCTCTTATGCGCTAGTGTTTTGCTAGAGTTTTCTTTTGTGCCCTATTAGGGTTTTCTCTTGTGCCCTAATAGGTTTTTTCTGGTGTTTGGTTAGAATTTTCTCTTGTTCATCTGGAGTACTCAGAAGATATTAGAAAAGGAGTGAAGATTTGCGTTGAATAGGCTTGTTAGAAGACTTTTTGCCGATTAATCTGTTAGATCTCGGACAATGGAGGCTGATTTCAAGATAATTTGGAGTCAACCTAATGATTTTTCTGCAATGCCCTTCACATAAGAGTATTTTGCAGGAATTGTTAGGGTTTGGAGAGACCCCTAACCTTCCATAAACTGAAAGGATCTGTATATCCTACTCTCCCGAGAATGATTTTATCTGTGAAACCAACTATCAATCTCGATGGTGGAATTTAAATTCAGATCCTTTGGTTTCTATATAATTTTACGGGTACTATGGTCTACGGAAAAAATATCCACAACTGTCTCCCAGTGTGCCAACATATCTTCGAAGCCGCATCTTCTCCAAATAATTTTTGCCTTCGTTGAGATCAACATTGAGTTTCAAAGATATCACCTTTCTTTGTTTATTTTAGTATATTTTTCCCTAAGTTTATTTGAGATTTACATTTTTAATTGTATGAAGATCTCACTTTCTCTTGCTTTTGGTTGTCCAAGTTTGACCCAACTCTTATGTATTTATTTTTCTATTCAGTGAAATAAAATACAATTGCCTTTGATAAAAAAAAAAGAATAGAGTGATTGTTCAAATAATACACAAATAAAAATAGAAATGTGTTGATAGTACTGCTGCCTCCATTGGAAGAATGTTTTCAAATCAAACTCCACAATTACGTGGATGTCACTGTTGTCAAAACTTGAAAAATTGATTTCTGTGAAGATTTCTCAAAAATGATTGATGGCTAGCTGAAACACAAGAAATGTCCCCATAGTGAATCAAAGAAGACGCTGCTGCCGTGGTCGAAGCTTAAAGATGATAGAGGTCTGACAAAATTGTTAATGGAAGAAGAAACATGAGTTAAATATGAGTTAAACTAAGCTCATATGAGTTAAATATGAGTTTTATATTCAACATATATTTTATATTAATAATTCTATTTATACACTAAAATTAGTTACTAATATATAATATATATTAAAATACAAAATACACAGTAAATATAAGTTAAACTGCACATACATATTATATTATAACATATATTATACATAGTGACTAATTTTGGTGGCTGAATTTGATGTACACCTAACATAAGCAATTTCATATTGATGGTTAATTTAGTAACTAAATTTTACAATAATGCTACATTACTACATATACACCTATATACACTAACTAAGTTCAACCAAGCATTCTATGCACATTCTCACAAAAAAAAGCGTGAAAATACGCACGTTCTCTCATCCCTGTTTCTGCAGCTGCGTTTTTCTCCTTCTCCTCGTTTTCCTTTTTTTCCTGCTACTCCGTCGCCACCATTGTTACCATTGTCGCCGTCGTAATTATCGATGTAGCTGCCATCATCGTTATTGTTGTCGTTGCTATCGCCGCCAACAGATTTTTGTTTGTATTATTGTATCTTTTTCTTCATCCTCTTTCATTTTCTCCTTCTCATCATCATCATCATCATCATCTTCTTCTTCTCTTTTTTCTTTTCTTCTGCTTCTCTTTTTTTGCTTTTTTTTTTAAATTGAACCAAATTTTCTAGAGAAAATGAAGTGGATTTTGTTAAAAAGATAGAATCGAATTTTGTTGAAAAAATGAATCAATTGTGCTACATGGCCAACAGATTTTTGAACAACAGTAGCCAATACAAGTTTAACCTCTCTTCTCTCTCCCTCGAAGAAATCAAATTTCCAGAGAACAGAGAACAGTAAGTGATTTCACTTCCACCCTTCTAAGCCAAAGCAATTTTAAACTTGCAAATCTTTTTCTTTTCTTCATATATCACTGTGTCAGTGCATGTTACTATGCCACCACAACACTCTCTTCTCTCCCGTGTATCCTTTCATACTCCCTTCTTCATTACTCTCATATTCCCCTCTCATGGCAGAAATTAATAACGGCAATGGCATCATGCCATCATCTATCTTCACGGCGACCTCAACCTTATGTTCGTTAAGGCTCGCCATTTACCTAATATGGACATCATCTCTGAGCGATTATTTTATTAACTTCTAGTCTTTTGCTCCTCTGAACATGCTTCTGTTGACATCGCCAACAGCCCTCCCATCTCCGTCTACAACCATTTTCGTTGTGTTCCTTTTGTTCAATATTATATCAAGTTTTCTTTTTTAGTTTGAAAAAAATTTTTTTCGGATGGTCGCTTATCTTTGTTTAGATGATCATTCGTTTCTATGTGAATGGTCACTTGTTTTTATTTGGGTGATCGTTTGCTTCTGTTTGAATGATCACTTATTTATGACATTCTCAAAATATTATTGTCTAGTTATTGTTTAAAAAACTATTGGTCCCCTAGACTTTCAAAATGAAATGCATTTCGTTGAAAAATAGAACCGAATTTTTTTAAAAAGCAAAAACAAATTAAAGGAGAACCATATTTTTTCTCCTTTTCTTCTTCTTCCTCCTCCTCCTCCTCCATTTTCTCTTCTCTTCTTCTTTGCTGCTATGATCTTTTTCTTTTTCTTCCTTCTCTTTTGTTATTTTTTTTTTAACAAAAATGAATATATTTTATTGAAAAACGAAATGGATTTCGTTAAAAAATTGAACCGAATTTCATTACAAAAAATAATTATATTTCGTTGAAAAATAGAACTGAATTTCATTGATAAATAAAATCTGATTTCTTTAAAATGGATAACCGTATTTCGTCTTTGTTGCTGCATTGTCGCTGCCCCTATCTTTCTCCTTCTCTTCCTTTTTTTTGTCGTTGTCGTTGTCGTTATTGCTGTTGTCATCGTGGTAGTTTTCTTCTTCTCTGTGTGAAAAATAAAATTCAGGTAAGAATAACGTGAAAACAAAAAACCTGAGAAAAGAGATATTACTATAAATTTTAATATACATTAACATAATCTTTAATTTAATTGGATATCTATGAGTTTTTACTTTTTATCTTTTCTGATTTTTTTTACTTTTTATTACTAATTTTATTTTATCTTTTTTTCCGAAAGGAAACAGATAAATGCCATGATCATATCATCATAATCATAATTCAATAACGGATCGATGAAAAAGGAAAATAAAAAATAAAAATAAAAAATTAAAAAAAAAAAAAGTAAGAGGAAAACCTCCCCACGTGTCCATTCACCCACACTCCCTAGTCATCCCTCTACTCTCTGTCTCCATGTTCCTCTGTCATCACTTCTCATCAATCTCTTTAACCAAACCAAACACCACCTTACTCATCACAGCAATCCAACTCTCTCTCTCTCTCTCTCTCTCTCTCTCTCTCTCTAACAACAACTAAAAAACACAAACTCACTCGATTCCTGAATAACAACAAGATGCAAACAGAAGACGAGAATTCACTTAACGCAGCACTCATAGAAGCTATTCTCAGGGAGCAAGACGAAGAAGATCAAGCTCACAGAAGAAGAGCACCGTTTAATTATGTACCTCCCCCCCACCTGATTAATAACCAATGGCAAACCGTTTCTTATAACAAACGTAACAGAAATAGATCCTCCAAACACCCTGTAACCGCCGATCTCGATGCTGCTGCCGAAGCTTCTTCTTCCTCTGCTGCTGCTGAAGCTTCCCACTCTGTCTTCAGCTCCCTTGAGCGCCACTCAGAGGAGCGTCGCCGCCGGATCGCTGAGGCTCAGATCGCCGCCGATAATGCCACGTCGGACCAGAGATCGGTGCGGCATTCCGATGATGACTACGATGATGGTCACGGCGAGGGCGATGGAGATCAGGGAGGTGTTCTGGATGGTTCTTCTCAGGCGAAGAAGGTGAAGCAAAAGAAGCCGAAGAAGCCGAAGGTGACGGTGCAAGAGGCATCTTCCGCGATCAATGCTGATGATCTTGCCGCGTTTCTCGCTGAGATCACGGTGAATTTTGAAACTCAATTCCGATTTTGGTTTTGTGAGATTGCTCCTGATTTCGCGAATTTGGAAAATTGAATGTGTCTTGTGTTTGATTTTAATTTTGTTGGTGATGCAGGCTTCATATGAATCTCAAGAAGACATCTTGTTGATGCGATTTGCTGATTATTTTGGTCGCAAGTTCTCAGGTGTTGGAGGAGCTCAATTCCCATGGTTTAAGACTTTTAAAGAATCCCCAGTTGCAAAGATTGTTGATGTAAGTAGCCTTTTTTTTCCCCTCACCTAATGCTTACAACTGTGAAGTGCAAGTATTCAGATTTTTTCCGATGATCTGTTAGGTGTAAAGCATCATCTTTTGTTGGTTAGATAGTAGTAATTCTGTTAGCTAATTGTTTTAAGTGTTAATTATTTGCATTTCGCCGCAGATCCCTCTTTCGCATATCTCTGAGGATATTTATAAATTATCAACTGAATGGATTGGCCATCGATCATCGGAAGCACTTGGGTCCTTTGTGCTATGGTCATTGGACAGCATTCTTGAAGACCTTGCAATTCATCAGGGTGTTGTTAAGGGATCTAAGAAGGTGGCCCAGCAGCAACCTTTGGCAAAATCTCAGGTACCATCTGTAATATATTAATACTGCCCCATTTTATGGATGACTGCAGTAGATTTTCTTATGTTTGTCTTTGTTTTTTTACTGGTTTGACTAATTTTTTGGGCTTAGATCTTGAAAATTTTTCATGTGGTTCCTTTGGGTGTCTTACAAGGTTTGCAAGTAAAGAGTTTTGGAGAGGAAGGATGGAAGGTAAGGGTTTGAGAAGTAAAAAGACTTGACTTTACACTTCAAGCTCTTGCCTTCCTTCCCCTCCGAAATAAAAGCTCACAAATTCTCTTGTAAAAACTACATAAAAATTGAGGGTGTTTTCATTTATCCTATGGAAGGCTAATTGGTAGAATCAGTGTCTGGGAAGTTAGGATGTTAGTGGACTGGTGGAAATACATGCCTCCTTGGACAGTATTTTATGAGAGTCTGATTCTCAATTCTTGATAATTTTGGGTTTGATTTTCTGTAAGTATAGCCTTGTTCAATGTGGAAAAATGAACTCTCATCACCGTGAATTTCAGAAAGTGTATATGTCCTTAATAAACTTCTAGGTATTCTACAATCAGTTCATCTGTAGTATACTCCAAATACTTTTTTACTATTTATTTATAATTACAGAAAATCTTGTATTGCTTTATGCTTACTTATCCACATATGACCTATTCAACATATAATTAAACTGTGTTTGATCTGAACATGTTATATCATTTGAACTACAGGTTGCCATATTCGTGGTTTTAGCGATGGTAATTCGAAGAAAACCTGATGTCATGATTAGTTTATTGCCAATAATGAAGGAGAGTAAAAAATATCAAGGTCAGGAAAAACTCCCTCTCATTATTTGGGTGATAGCTCAGGTGACTGTTTTCAACATGACTTAGCACCTTCCTGCCACAACCCCAAACATATGAATTATTTTTTATGGATTTTTAACCGGATAATAATTTGTGTAGGCTTCTCAAGGAGATCTAGTTGTAGGGTTGTACTTGTGGGTCTCTCTTCTCTTACCCATGCTCAGTGGCAAATCCAGTTGTAATCCACAGTCGAGAGACTTGATTTTGCAGTTGGTTGAGAGGTTAGGAGATATTTTTATCTATTTTCCCTGATTCTGTGTCAAGAGGTGCAGAATTGACTGCTGCTCCTTTCTTTTTCTTTTTTATTTCACTGTTTCATTCTTTTCTGAACAGAATTATTGCATATCCTAAAGCTCGTCCTATCTTGTTAAATGGAGCAGTCAGAAAGGGGGAGCGTGTTGTGCCGCCATCAGCTCTTGACACACTATTGAGAATCACTTTCCCTTCTCCTTCAGCCCGGATCAAAGTAAAATTTGCTCGTTTTTGGGATTAAATCCTGTAATTCTTCTAATGATGCGGATTGCAATCCTTAGTTACTCATCTGTTATTTTCTCTTTACCTCGTTGTGTTTATTTAAGGCCACTGAGAGATTCGCAGCTGTTTATCCAACATTAAAGGAGGTAGCCCTGGCTGGATCGCCTGGAAGCAAAGCAACAAAGCAACTTGCACAGCAGATATTAAGCTTTGCTATTAAAGCTGCGGGAGAAGGTGATGTCCAGTTAATGTAGATTGTAGAATTTGTGTGTGTGCGTCCGCACAAGTGTGTGTTGCTTTTCCTTTGCATGCTGTCTTTTGAGTATTTACTGAAGAGTTCAAGGCGTTGGTGTTTTCCTTTTAATGTGAAACCTAAAATGGTTTAATCTCTTACAGCCAATTCCGACCTGTCAAAGGAGTCAACTGACATTGTTCTGTGGTGCTTGGCTCAGAACCCTGAATGTTACAGGCAATGGGTGAGTACAACATAATAATATTCCTTTATTTTTTAGGTTGAATTTTTTTTCATTTTCTTTTCCTTCCCTTTATTAGTCTTTAGGTCATCGCAAAGTGACTCTTTCCCTACTTACTAATACGAATATGTAATCGAATGCTCGGAAACAGGATTCACTATATATGGATAACCTTGAAGCAAGTATTGTTGTATTGAGAAAGCTTTCTGATGAATGGAAGGAACACACTGTCAAACATCCCAATTCTGATCCTTTATGTGAAGCTCTCAAGAGCTTCAGCCAGAAGGTAAATTTTTTTTCTTTTCTTTTCTTTTTAGTCCATACATTTGTGTCACAACTTAATAGAAACTCAACCTATTTGCTGCATTTTTTATTGGTAGGCATATAGAACTGTTGTCTAATTTAGATGTTAAATTCTATCAAATCATATTCTATGTCCTCAAGCTCGTTAGTTTCTGAAATGTTTTAATAAGATTCTTTGTGGCATAATTAGGAAATTTGTAGTCTAATCTAGAGAAGCTATGTGATGTCCAAGCTAAGTCATTCCAGAGGATTCATTTTATTTGATCTAAAACCTGATTTTGACTCACTATATTTGTGACCGGTAAAAACCTCATCTGTCTTGCTTAATTGGTCTTTCATAGAATCAAGAGGGTTTGTCTAAGGTGGAGGATGGTGCTCGCCTTGCATTATTGAAGGATGCTGACAGGCACTGCAAAGTTATTCTGCAGCGATTGTCGCAAGATCATGGATGCATTAAGAGCATGGCCTTCGTTTCTGTTGTACTTGCTGTTGGTGCTGTTTTCTTGTCGCAGAACATGCATTTCTTGGATTATAAGAAATTGTCAGAGATGTTGAACCTTTCCTAGGTTGGCATAGTCACTTCTGTCTATGATGAAGTATGACGAGGAACATTTAATTTACAACAGTCCACAACATAGTGAAATCAAACAAAAGTGGGGGTACACAAGACTTGATGCTTGCGCTGGCCAATTATTCGGGTGTTTCATGTGTGTTACCAAGATTTAGGTCATTTTGAATATTTACATTTTGCAAAGTTAAGAGCTTTGTTATATATTGATCAAGTGCGTGCCCAAATGGCTATAGAGAAAATGCAAATGAAGTTGAAACAAATTGTGCTTGAAAGCAAATTTTGAAGTGTTTCAAATTCACATTTGTTTCATATTGTGGTTTATTCTTGTATTTCTTTGTTATGAACATTCTTGGGACTGGAATCAATAAATATTTTATTATGGGATTATACATTTAAATCTTGTAAATTGGTGACGGTTTTCTCCAACCCTTCAGATGTAGCCTCCCTTGATATCACATTATCACTTTAATTCCTATGGTTGAGTGTACAATAAAGAATTTGAAGGAATTTCATTTAATTAGTTTGTGGAGAGTGAAAAGTGAAACTTGAAAAGTTCTTTAGTTAATATAAATTAAATGTATTCTTTAAAATTGTTTTAATACATTTAACATGTTAAAAAAAACAATTTTTCTTTTTAAGTTTTCTTAACATATGTCCAAGACCATTTCTAGCAAAAAGCTTATTCCTTATTTTAATACAAAGCATTAATTGTCTATTTGAAACCCAAATCCCTGTTTATACTTGATACATGATGGGAGATTCACACTCTAGTTCTTAACCAATAAGTCAGTTGAATAATGAGAAATTCAAACTCTTGATACCTTCTGTTAGGCGAAAAATAAGTTGTGAGACTTAATCGAATTGTGCCACTCGATCGAGTGTAGATAACTTTCAATCTCAATCCAGATCGATCGAAGCAGCAAATGATCGGGTTAAGGACTTAGGGAAATTTTTGGTGAAGGCCCAAGAGGAGGTATCGAAGTAAAGGCCAAGTCTCAAGATCATGCACTTGGGCAAATAAGTAGTTTGTGGGCTAGTTTACTTCGAAAGCAAGGTTCTACAACGTGGGGGTTGCCAGACGTGGGAGCTATAATTTCGGAGCAAGAAAGAACTGCTGATCGTGTGCTAGACTAAGCTAAGCACCATGCTTATAAATAGATTAGACTACCCAACAAGCATCATCAACTTTTCGGTTCACTCACAACCACAAATTCTCTCCAAGAATTTCCAAGTCTCCTCAGACATTCAAGGAATGAGAATGGAGTGCAAGTGCTGCATGTGAATAGATGAAGAGTGTTCTCTCTTTTCTTTTACTAGCTTTCCTTTACTAAGCTTTCTTTTAGTTCATGTCATTACATGCTTTTATTGCTTTCCTTTTACAGCAATTTATAGTTTTATATTGTCATTTCAATTCATCATTGTTCAATATTCATATTCAATGCAATTACATTTTCCATCGAGCCTAGTTTTATCTCTTGATCGATTGAAAGAGTCCACCTACTTATAAAGGAGTCATATCCCACTCTTCGATCTGAGATTGTGGTACTCTGCTCCTATTCGATTCCTATCGAAAAAGTTGAGCGAAACACTTTCTTAACTAATTTACCAATAAATCAGTTGAATATGTGATCAATCCGAATTAGTTGACTACCATAAAAATTTCTCCTTTATGATTTATAGTTTAAATTACGCATTTAGTTCCTATAATTTCATTGAAATCATAAAGTAGTCTCTACACTTAAAAAATTTGTACTTAGATTCCTATGGGCAATAAAATTTTGTAATTAATTCTCTACCGTTAAAATAACGTTTGAGTTAATATGGTAAGAAATATTCAGTTAATTCTAACTTTTTTTTAATAGAGGGATCTAATTACAAAATATTGGTGGTTTTATGGACCCAATGACAAACATTTTCAGTGTAGATACCAATTTGTAATTTTAGTAAAACTATAGGAATTAAGGAGAGTTCTTTGCTGAAGAAAAAAAGAGTGAAGAGTATGAAGAGAATGACTATCAATCATTGGATTAAAGTGAAAGTATAGGACTTTGACAAGACTTGTAATTATTTTGACCCTTTGATTTGAATTATCTTCATCTCTTCACCTTTATTTCTCGTCATCTTAGGCACCAGGAATTAAATGTGTAATTTAACCTTTTTCTTTTTTTGGTAAATAATTTAACCCTTTTTTTTGTCATGAATTTAATTAATGTATTGTGTTTTTTCTTTTGCTTTCTCTTTTGTCAATGGGCTTATGTATTCTGAATTTTTAACAAAAATAAAATGTTTAGGTCTTTAGGATTGCTTCAACCAAAGTTTTATGGATTGTCCAAAACAAAAGAACCAAAGTTTTATGGAAGGCCCAGTAAAATGCACATCAGGAATTAGGTGACAAAAAGATCATGTCCATAAAAAAGAGGGATAAAATGATTAAAAAAAATAATACTTTTTCCACTTTTGGAATTATCCTCCTAAGGAGATTATTAGTATCCTTATAGATAAGATGATGAACAAAGGTACGTTTAGTTTTTATTTTATTTATTTTTTACTTTGGCCCGTTTCAATAAAACAAAAACAAGTAAAATGTTATATATATATATATATATATATATATATATATTTGGACTTGAAACTAATACAAATTGTAAACCAAAAAAAAAGACACGAATACAAATTGTATATCACACTTCTGATATATTAATACTTACTTTACGGCCCTTTAGGCCTCCAGAATACAAAAAAAAAAAAAAAAAAGAAGTTACTTTACTGAAGGTAACAGGAGTGCTAATTTTTTTTTGGTATTGAACAGGAGTGCTAATTAGTAATTACCTTGCTAACATGGGTCCAAACTTAGTTAGTGATTTTATTTTTTGGACTCTCCCCCTGGTGAATTTAGTAACATCTTAGCTTACTGTTAATTTATTCCAGTATAAAAAATATTATATATATTGTTATGTTAAAAAAAAAAAATATTCTACCCTTAAATCTTATTGTTTTATAAATTTCATTTATGTATATATATTCAAATAGCACTATATTTTTAAGCATTTGACTATTTTTTATAAACCATACAGAATTTAGGTATTCTTTAAGTAAAATTGCGGTATTGTCTCATTCCTTTCTAAGTCAGTACATGTCTAACAGTTTTAAAGTTAATATATAATTAATATAAAAAATAAGAAAACCGACTAACCAATTATGTTTTTTTTCCCCCTCTTCTTTTGTGAACTAAAAAAGTCTGAAAATGATTTTATTAACTACATTTTTGTTGACTTGAAATTGTTTTGTCGCCTAAACTTTTTCCTAGGGATTTTCATTAAAGTCTTATGATCAAGATCAATTTTTTTAATGCATATATAAGGTTAATTTAGAAATAAAAAATGTGTAAAAAAACCCTTCTAAAATCCTCGTTATAAAGGGAAAATTATATATAGTAAATAATAAAAAAAATTTAAAAGTACATATATATCTATATATTCATTTATGTGTTTTTATATGGAATAAGTTCACATTCCAAATACAAAAATAATGGGTCTAATACAGAAATTTTGATAAAAGAATAATAAAACCTAGCTTATAAAATTTGAATCAACAAAAAATAATTTTTTTTTATTAGAATGGATGTATATACATCTAATATTAATTTAAATAATAATATAATAGAAGTAGATGAAATATCACTTTGACAAAAAAAAAAATAATAAATTAGAAACAGACACAAAGCTTCTGTTTTGCCAAACTCAAATAATATATTATTATCATTATGATTTTTAGCTAAATTTGTTAGAGTACTTATTCCATATGCTGCATTCTGGCACTCTTCTTGAAATAATAATAATAATAATAATCATTAATACTATTATATATAAATATAAATAGTTGTAAAGAAATAACAACTCACCCTTCTGTAATCAAGAAACTAATTATATTCAGTAGTAGTTATTAGAAT
>JASCZI010151541.1:13114-30613 GCA_036250425.1 Stylosanthes scabra | reverse complement strand
AGTGGGCCTCCGTCTCCTACGGCGTCTTCATGTGCCTCGAATGCTCCGGCAAGCACCGCGGCCTCGGCGTCCACATCTCCTTCGTCAGATCCGTCACCATGGACTCATGGTCCGAAATCCAGATCAAGAAGATGGAGTCCGGCGGCAACGACGCCCTCAACTCCTTCCTCGCACAGTACGGTATTCCCAAGGAAACTGATATTGTCACCAAGTACAACACCAACGCCGCTAAAATCTACCGCGACCGTATTCAGGCCCTCGCCGAGGGACGTCCATGGCGCGATCCTTCCGTTGTTAGGGAGAATCTCCGCTCCTCCGGGGGGAAACCTCCTTTGTCGAATACTACCGGTGGTGGTGGTGGTGGAAGCGGTTGGGATAGTTGGGATAATGATGATGGTTTTGGATCTCGAAATGATATGCGGCGGAATCAGTCGACTGGAGATGTTAGAGGATTCTCTGGTGGCGGCGGTGGCGGTGGCGGTGCGCCGTCGAGGTCGAGATCGACGGAAGATATCTACACGCGGTCGGAATATGAGGCCTCCGCGGCGAACAAGGATAGCTTCTTTGCTCGGAAGATGGCGGAGAATGAGTCGAGGCCCGAGGGGCTTCCGCCGTCGCAGGGCGGAAAGTACGTCGGGTTTGGATCGAGCCCTGCTCCTTCGCAGAGGAACATAAACCCCCAAAACGATTATCTCTCTGTCGTTTCGCAGGTGGATTTCGATTGCAGTGAATTGAACGTGTTGTTTATTTGATTATTTATAATTTGAATTGAGATGTGTTTTTTTTTGTTTGTGATTAGGGGATTGGTAAATTATCATTGGTTGCTGCTTCTGCAGCTCAATCTGCTGCTAATGTTGTTCAGGCAAGCACCAAGGATTTCACTGCTAAGGTAATTTGATTCTGTTGTTTAGGTTATAATTGCTATCTGGGTTTTTATATAATCGATAATGTGTGTTTTAAGTTTATTCAATTGCATCAATAATTTGATTCAATTTGCTATCTGGTTTCTTCTTTTATTGTTTGATGGTTAAAGGCATTTAGTACCCTGTTTTATGATTTGGAAACAGAGACTTGTAATGCATTTTGATAAAAGTGGGCGTTTCTCTTTAAACCTGCATCACTGATCCGGCATCATCTTATGAATAAAAGTGATCATTGAGTGGTATCGGTAGAATTCTCTGATGCTTGCTGCCCAATGATGGTTTTTGTTGTTGTTTTATTGTATTAGTAACTTGCTTGGATGACATGGAGCGATTGCATAAGTTTGTTGATGAATATTGACTTGTGGAAACTAAAAGGGAATAGAGTGTTGAAATTTCATACCATAATAAGTGTGTTAATTAAGAAATGTTATTTTTAATGAATTGTATGTGTATTTCTATTACTCTTGTTTGTGATTTGTGTATATTTGCTTATGGCGAGCAGATTGACATTTTGTAAAATGGTAAGAACTTTTTCTGCTTTGTGGAGTAATCTAAAATCATATGTTATAAGGCTTTGACACTGACATTCATTAATCTTTCTGTGTGCGTTGGATTCATAAAGGTTTGGTACTTTCAGGCACAGCTTTTAGTGAAAGAATTGTTCATATTATTAAATATCATGTTGTGGTTAACTGGTTTCTTCAATTACTTGCTTTCATGGAAATGTGGAGAAGGCCAAAGATGCATTGCTTATCACACTCTTTTGAGAACTTATTGTTGTTGGCACTTGGCAGTTCGGTTTTTCTTTGCTTGATTAACTACATTCATCTTTCCATTCAGGTAAAGGATGGTGGGTATGATCATAGGGTCAATGAAACTGTCAATGTTGTTACTCAGAAGACATCTGAGATTGGCCAGAGGACATGGGGCATTATGAAAGGTGTTATGGCATTGGCTACACAGAAGGTGGAGGAGTTCACTAGAGATGACCCAAATTGGAATGAAAATGATAGAAATGGTTCCTATCAAGAGTACAATCAAGAGAATAGAGGCTGGAATTCTTCTTCTACCAGGGGAGGGCAACCATCATCAGGTGGTCAATCTAATAAATCTAGTTATTGGGATGATTGGGACGAGCAAGATTCTAGGAAGCAAGCACCAGCTAAGGTATCAGCTTCTCCATCATCAGTTGGACGGTATGGTGGTACTCACAACACGAGCTCTTGGGATGATTGGGACCAACAAGATACTAGGAAGCAAGAACCAGCTAAAGTATCCGCTTCTCCGTATGGGGGTACTCACAACACCAGCAACAGCTCTTGGGATGATTGGGACCAAAAAGATACTAGGAAGGCAGAACCAGCTAAAGGATCAGCTCCTCAGAAAAGTGATGGTTGGGCTGGCTGGGATGATTCTAAAGATGACGGATTTGATAATTTCTATGGGAGTCCGGCTAATAATAAAGCTGCTGGTCATAACGGAAAGTCAGATTCAGCCTGGACAGGAGGAGGCTTTCTCTGAGGTGGGTAATATTATGCAATATTTCCTTGGAGATGTAAGGGGTAAAATGAACTTGGATAATAAAAAGCAACTATTGAAGGTCCTAATATTTTATTTGCATTCATTTGCACTTCGGATTATTTCTATCCTAGTACTACTATTAATTTGAACAAAAACTCATAATAGTCTTGGTGGACCTTTAGATAACAATTGCATGATTGCATCCCCCTTGCTGGGTTCTTTTTTTGTTCATTTATGATAGCATTGAAGTTTTTAATCTTCGCAAATTCATGATTTACTTTTTGGTCCCTCTATAATTAAATATGTTTGGCTTTGCACTCTACCAATAGTTTGACCTTATTAAATGTTGGCGTGTCTTGTCTTGTCTTGTCACGTCAATATTTAGGAAGGGGCCGAGACCAAACAATTTAAAGGTTTTTACAGAACCAAAACCTAGAATCCCGAATTTTAGAGGGACTACAATTCTATATCAGCCTTTATGTTGTAATGGGGGTGATTCTTGCTTTTTACTTTGGGAAATCAGAACGGGTTGCATGAAGAACATGAATCATTTTGGAAATCATTGTCTTACTGTTTTGATGTTTGTTATTCTGTAATTAAGCTTTCAAGAAGATATTTTAGAAGGTTGAACTAAATTGTGACTTGTTACTCATCTTGGACCAGGTTTGATCCTATCTTTATTATCAGTTTCTAAATTTTGTCACAAGTGACAAAAATGTTATAGCTTACGCTTCGCACTGAAGGCAAGCAGGCCAAGCAGGGGTGTCATGGAACATGATGAATGTGACCAGACTCTGTCATCTATAAATTTTTGGGTCACTAGGAGGCCTTTGATGTGCAGCAAGATTTTTCTTTTCTTCTTTTTCCTTTTTATTTTTTAAGATTGGTACACTGTCAAGCAAGTCGTCTTTAATTTTTGCAATTTCCTTTTTCTATGTAATTTTTTGGGAACTCCTGTATGATTGGAATGGAAGTACATGTACAAGTGTCCAAAGAAGGGGGCGAATTGCCCGAATTTTAAGAGAACTACTTTCCTGAAGTGTGATGAAACATAACTGTGACATGAAAATTTTCATTATTGTTTTCAATTTGTATCACTTAATTTGCCTTGTTTGCAGTCTTAATAGTTATAGCTCCATGTTGAGCTCCTTTATTTATTAACAAGAATGGGATAATACTAACATCAAAGTATAAAACAAGGTTCATACTTGGTATATACTGATGGACCACTCTCCATCACTCTAACGTCTCCAAATATCATACATATTTATAGGAATGATTCGATCCCTGTGGATCACAAGACACTAGCCATCTTCCTGAGTTCGGTTTCATTCGAAGTTGCCAATTGCTGGTCTTGTATAACCAGCACAGAGCTTGTAATACCCAGTCCTGAGGAGGTTAACAGATTTCCAATGCGCCCCAGCTCAGCATGCTCGAGTCGAGAATCTTCCATTGATGACTCCGGAAGAAGCTGATTTCCTTTCCCCACAATCAGTAACTCATACTCCTTAGATTTTCCCATTCTCAACACCTCATCTGTTATGTTGCTTGCGTCCTTCTCAATGTACTTCACTGACTCCCCAAATTTTGCTCTCAACTCATTTACTGCCACCTCGTCTAGCTCCTGCACAGGACATTGATCACAATTCACAACTCATTTTGTTTTAGTATAGATTGAGTTTCAGTCATTAAACATACCTTCTCTGTTTCCCAGTCCAATTGTCTATCCTCTGTTGACATGAACCTCACGAGAGACAACGTTATTGCTGGATGTTGTGCCATCCTTGCACCCAAATCTAAAGCCATACGATCATGCAATCCACCAATGAAAACTATGCAAACCCTCATGGTTGCATCACTTGCACCTGGCTGAAGCCATGTACCAACCCCACGGTCTACGAGCACCGCCACGGAGCACGGTGCGGTTTGAAGCACCCTTTGGTTGACCCCTCTCCACCCTTGACCTATCTCAATTTCTTTATCATCTTCGTCTTCTTCCCCTCTCCTCCACCTTTTATGGAATGGAATTACGATCATTCCCACTCCCTGCTTCTCAGCAACATGGCATATGTCCTCGTGCATCGTAGACAGCGCCGACACCGACGTCAAATGATGCAATCTGACCTGGCCCACACCGTTGTAAACTTGGAAGGCAGCCGCAACTTGGTCGTGCATGGAGCTTTGTGACCTTCTTTTGACGATGGGGAAGCCGTTCCGGCGGTTGCGTTGAACGGTCAAGATGGAGGTGGAGCGATCAGTGAGCTCGACGAGTTTCATAACGTAAAAGTTGAGTTTGGTGGTAATGTTATGTGGTCGAATGGATTCAATGAAAGTAATGAGAGAGGGAATGTTGGAAGTGTGGTGGTCGTGGACGCAGGCAAGGATGGTGAGGTCATGTTGCGATGAGAGTGCGAGTGGTCTGGGTGTTGGGTGTTTTGGTTGGTGGTTGGGAGCACGCAGACGCGAAGGGCGGTATATGGCTAAGACTATTGGGGTTGTAATGAAGGTGGTGAACAGAGCCATTAGCACAAGGATCGCAAACACCTCGTCGTTAAGTACCTGCATGCCAATTCAACCTACTTTTTTTAATTTCACGCCTACCACCCGTATGGTAATTATTAAAAAAAAAGTAACTGTAGATATTCAAAATCCAAATTCACCATATTTAAACAGGTAACATTGTATTAGAAAACCTAAACATTAATACATAAATTGTATTATCGTATTTATAATTTTATAAAAACTAAGATTTATAAATATATATTTATAATATTTAATATTGCGTAAAAAGAATTGTATGTATTTAATTCAATAATAATTAATAAATATAAATAAAAAATTATGAATACCTATGACTAAAAAGCTATCCCTATCGAATGTTAACCTTAAAACCAACCGATATGTACAAAAATAATACGGTGCATACTCGCGTACATATTTTAAATATGCAGATACAAAACGAGAGAAAGAAATGTACTGACTTCGGTGACGTTTATGGAGGTGAAGGTGGCTTAAAAAAATAATCAACACCAATAAAAGATTAACATGTGTTGATAATAAATTAAAATGGTAGATTTTATGGTGTGTTTGGAAGAGAGATTGGGACTGGAGACTAAGATCGAGACTGAATTAAGTTTATTATTGTATTTGATTTAAAATTTATTAGGAGACAAAGACTCAAATATAGAAATTAAATTAAATTAATGGATGAAGGACAAATGTTATTATTAGAAATTTTAATGTTGAATGAGGGTATTTGAGTAAAAAAATGTTTTTAGAGTTTCAGTTCCAGTCCTCAGTTTTTCAGTCCCCACTATTTGGAGGTACTGAAAATACTGAAATTGAAATTTTAGTTTCAATTTCTGTCAACCAAACACAATACTAAGTTCCAATCTCCCAGTCTCAATTCTAGTCTCTAGAAACAAATGCTACCCTAAAGACATGCCTTATGTATACTTTATATATAGGCTAAAATTATAAGTACATAATATAATATATTATGCATGTAATATTTATAAGTTATGTATGTAAAATTATTTTTAATATTAAAATTAAAAGGTATATAGAATTAGAATCTACTTATATATTACGCATGTTAAAATGCGGTATAATGAATAAAAATTAATTTATGTGTATCAGTGTACATCTCCGTATACATCATTTATAACATAGAAAAATATAAATATAACATAGAAAAATAATTTTTTTGTACTGATATTTACATTTTTTTATTGAAAATAATGTGTACGAAGTTGTGGTACATGTAGGATTATCGAATTAATAATTTAACCAAGAATCCTTTCTAAAATGTGCAGAAGAATCATATCTCATCAATGTTCTGCAAATCCCATGGAATAAAACTACTTGTGACATATACCCTAATTTGTTTAAAAAAAAATGTTCTGCAAATCTTATTGAATAATATTTCTTGTGATGTCCTAATATAATGGAGGATGAGATTCCATAATTGTTATTTGTTAAGGGTCCTACTCTTATTATGCCCTCGATTATCTCAGCGGTGTCAATAAAAAAATTATTTTGGACCGGTGCACACACTCAAAAACCTCTCCCTCTCTATTAAACTTTTTCAACCTTATTTCAAAATTACTCTTAATTTTTATTTCCTTACTTAAATATACACAAAGAGTGATTAATGGTCTGCTTTACCAACCATTCACATAGAGCTAATTGTCCAATTCTTTCGGAAATGGGCAAATGGCATTATTAAATATTAATAGTCTAGAAGTGACATTATCCACTACCAGATATCCCATAGTGCGCAATTAATTTGGAATAGGCTGAATTCTCCATGATTCGTTACCTCAGTATCCATTCCATATATAAATTTAATGATAATAAAGATGCCAATGATAGCAAAGGAACACCAATTACTAATGGTGTCACACCAACACTAATTAATATCCAGAATATAATCCTATCCCCGACACAAATTCGATTTTTAATTGAGTGATACAAGGATAATAATTTAGTTTTTTTATATAATAAAAAATGAAATATTATGTTATGAAATTTCAATTTCTAAAAAAATAAATATATTCATTATACATCAAAATTAACTATTAAAATTAATTACGAATATAAAATACATGTTAAAATATAAAATTAAAAATATTATTTATATATTAAAATCAATTAATAAAATCATTCATTATATATTAATATATAAATAAATATATTTAATTTGTTTTTAATATATATATTTAGTGGCTAATTTTAATATATAAATTTATATTTTATTTTAGTAATTAATTTGAAAACTAACCTTTTTCTCTTTGCCGATGTTGAGAACAATAAGCTCCACCAAACCTTTGGTGTTCATCAAGAATCCAAGAGTTAGAGATTCCCTCACGGGTATCATGCTCATCATGGCCACCGTAAATGTCCCCAAGATCTTCCCCACGCACGCCGTCGCAATAACCAGAACCAGAAGCCCCCACTCCTCCATCCCATGCAACTTAGCCACGTCGGTTTTCAACCCGCTCGAGGCGAAGTACAACGGAAGCAACAGAGCAGACACAAAGTCCTCGATCCTCTTTGTGACGCTGCTTGCAAACTCGCCCTTCTTCGGGATCGTGATCCCGAAAACGAACGCTCCGAAGATTGAGTGTATTCCTATGAAGTCAGTGACGAAGCCCGCAATCATAACTCCCGCAAGGGTTAACGATATGTAGACTTCGTCAATAACTTGGTGTTGTTGTGACCATTGGCGTGCTACCCAGTTCATGAATGGTCTCACAACCATCAACATGAAAGCAACAAACACCACCCCTGAAACCAAAATATTATATATTTCTTTTAATGGTAAATAAAAAAATATGCATAAAATATTAAACATAAAAAAACTATCTTTTATATGGTAAAAAAGAAAAAGGTAATTGCTGAAGGATTTAAATTTTTTATAAAGAAAAATTAAATGATTAGTAATTTTAATTGATTTTAGTCACCATATTTAACTATCAATTTATCTTTTTTAGTTAAAAAGCTTAAAATCATATTTTTAATTAATATATTTGAATATTAATGACTAATTATTAACTAAAAATAATAAATATATTCATTATCTAATTTCAAATATATTAACTAAAAATAATAAATATATTCATTATCTAACATTATTTTTTTTTATGATATTATAAAAATATTATTTTTAAGAATGATATTATTTTTTTTTAATTATTATTTTTTGTAATTCATATTTTTAAAATGCGACTTAAATGTCAAACATAATTGATAATTGATGAAAGTTGGATCACCTGAGATGAGAACCCAAATGGATGTGAGTGGGGAGGTTTTGTGTTGTCCACCGGCCAAGGCGACGGCCAAGGCCAACAGGACCCAGGCGGCAATATCATTGAAAGCGGCAGCAGCCATGGCGGTTTCCCCTATTTGTGTGGTGAGGAGCTTGAGCTCCGCTAAGATGCGTGCCAGCACAGGAAAAGCTGTGATGGAGAGGGAGACTCCCATGAACATGAGGTGTTGCAGGTAGCTGTGGCCCGCTCCAAAGTGGATGGCTTTCTGGAGGAGGAATGTTACTCCCATGGCTAAGAGGAAGGGAAGGGATATTCCGGCAACGGCAATGCTAAAAGCTCTCTTGCCGCTGCGGCGAATTGTTCGAATATCAAGCTCGATTCCCACAAGAAAGAGGAAGAAAAGGAGGCCAATGCTGGCCACTGATTCAAGTATTGGAGTGCTCCATGATGGGAACACCAGCTTCATGAAATGTTTGTTACGCCCAATTGCAGATGGTCCTAGCAATATTCCACCCTGACATGCATGCATGTTCAATTAATTAATTTTGTAAATAAACTCATTCTTTTAATTATTAATGAATTAAACTTACAAGAATCTCAGCAACAACTTTGGGTTGACGAAGAGGTTTGAGAAGGAAGGTCAAGGTGCGGCTAACGAAGAGGACTAAGGTGGTTTGAATGATCAACAATGGAAAAGCATAGTTGAGAGGGTTATCACCCTGCCACGCTCCATCGGAAGAGATCTTGATGCTGCTCATGTTAGCCATCTTAAGTTCCATAACTTAATTAACTTGTTCAACTGCTCTATGGAATGGGAATCGGGAACGCCTTTTTATAGTGGTAGTGGAGGGGTGTATGTACGTACGTGCCTTGAGACTTTAGCCTTCACATTCAGCTCCATCAAAT
The DNA here is from genome assembly GCA_036250425.1 of Stylosanthes scabra. Taxonomy (NCBI): domain Eukaryota; kingdom Viridiplantae; phylum Streptophyta; class Magnoliopsida; order Fabales; family Fabaceae; genus Stylosanthes; species Stylosanthes scabra. The sequence continues at coordinate 21,492 of JASCZI010151541.1, read as the reverse complement.
TTAATATATATTATTAAAGTCTCACTTGAATGAAAGATAGGACCTCTTAATTACTTATGAGTGTGAGACATTTCTTATTTTTTAAATTAGTTTTTGAGGTTGAGTTACACTCACCTAATCTCAATTCTAATATGATATCAGAACTTATTCGATCCAGGCCACCTATTAATTTATGTTCACGCTCTAAACGATCATTCCTAAATGTTCACGCTCTAGACGATCATTCCTAATTTCTAGACATACGGGATGTATTAAAAGTCTCACATCGACCAAAGATAAGACCTTTTGATTATCTCTTGATTGCTTATAAATGTGAGACATCTCTTACCTTTTGAATTAACTTTAAAATTAAGTTACTATCACCTAATTACAATTCTAATATATATATATATGATGAGAGTGAGGGAGTGTCTGAGTGTGTGCGGCATCTATGGTGATTATGCTATGCAGAAGTCTAGCTAAGCCGGATACAGTCGTTCATCCACTTGGAATTTGACATGTGTTCACGTTGAATTTTTATATATTGCATGTACCTGCGTCCATTGCGACGAAATCAATTATTATTTTCTTTGCTGTTTCGATTCTAAACTATATTATTTTTATACTTAAATTTCTTTATTTTTATGTTTGATGCATGAATTTATTAAATATAAAAATATATGATCGAATGGATGAAATATCTAAAGTTATTCTTTGTGCTATTAGGGTAATTGTTTCCTTTGAAATTGAATCAAGGCTCTGGTAACTATTTTTTACCATGACGAAAATTACAAATATATTTAATTAATTAAGATTTTCTCCAAAGTTAAATAAGGCCAAATAATACAATGTAATTAAAAAATACCTTTTCTTAAAAATTATTATTATTATTATTATTATTATTATTATTATTATTATTATTAAGTTAAATTATTTTATTAGTATCTATAGTTGTTTATTTCATATTTTAGTTACGAAAAAAGATATTACTATATTTGTAATTAAGACTTTACATTTTCAATTATTTTAATTTTTTTTTAGTAGAGTCCCTATAACAATTTTAAGTTTTTAAAACATTTTCATCGTTCAAAAAATGCTAGCTGTTAAAAGAGATTTAATTAATAATTATAAATTTAAAATCAATGTATTAACTCTACTAAAAATTAAACTTTTAAACAGTACAGATATAGTGACAAATTTAAAGAAAAACTTAAGAAGTGAAAAATTAATATATTATTATTATTATTATTTTATCTGCCTTAATGTCTATCTAGTAGTCCATTAACTCCAATCCATCCTATTATATATATATATATATATATGAATATGGAAAAGTATATATACTCAAATGTCTTTTTAACGAACAAATCAGTTAACAAATCAAAAGAACATTAAAAATAGAATATAATATACTACATAATTAAAAATTTTTAAAAATTAAATATATAATATAATTTTATAGATATTTATTTAAAAATAAAATATTCAAAACTTAAGAACATATATCATTCAATTTAATTTATTGAGAAATGTTGCCTAAATTTTTTTTTTATTATCTATCATTACTCATTAACATATGATAGTTAAAGGGAGGGCATAGTCTGTTGTTTATGGCGTATCATGCTTCCGTTATCAACATCAATGATAAAGTACACACACCAATGAAAATGCTTAAGACTAATCATAACAAGGGAGATTCCTACATACGCCCATATCAATTAATCTTAGCCATATGAATAATAAATATTCAAGTTAACCAAATTTACGTGACAAACGGATTTGATTAATTGTTATATTATATATATACTCCACTAGGAATTGGGTCCATTTGCTTCCAAATTGCAACCCTGGTGCATGCATTCCTTAATTTTAATAATTTCTTTTTGTCTGTTTGCATTGCCCCTTATAACTCTGAGAAGCCAGCCAATTCTTTTATCATATTCTACAATTAAAAATAATATATAGAAACATACAAAAGAAATAAAGATCAAGAATTTTCTGCAATCATATATGATTTGTTTCCCACTTAAAAGAAATGGAAAAATAAAAGAATAAGTTGTTCTCCCAATGCAAACACATACAGGAGTAACATTGTTTTTATTTTAAGAGATTAAATATTATTTTAGTGCTAAATATTTGGGGTAATTATTATTAATATTGTTTCTCATAATTTTTTTTTGTCCAATTTGCATTCCAGACGCGTTTTAAATTTATGTTTTATATTATAGAAAATTTAGATAATCAACATTTTGCTAATCAATATTAATCAATAAATTTAAAATACTATTATTTATTTGAATTTTATTTTTTATGAATTGAGATTCTCTTATTTTATTGGACTTTTATATTTTATTGGTTATTATTAATAAAAAATTATTAAATACCTATCCTGATTGTTTATATTAAATTTTTTTAACATTAAAAGTTCTCATGATAGATCTTAAATACCAATAAACAAAGATTATTTTTAATAAAGTAAAAAGAAAAAATGACCAAAACAAATTTAGCCAACAACGTCTCATTCTTTTTCCTTCCATTTCTCTGCATTCCAATCTCCACCAACACCATTTCCGCCATTCTCTTTTTTCTTTTTCTCTCTTTTACAACTTCTTCTTCTTCTTTCCTCATCCCCTTTTCTTAGCCATTTGAGAAAAGAACTGCATCATAATCAAACTGATTTCTTTGTAGACGATGAAAAAATTCACCCGATTTCATCCATGCTTCTCAAGCCATCCAAAAATCTTCTATTTCCTTAGTTATGTTTTCTTAAGACTATGCTTTTTCAACTTGGTGTTTGAATGAACTCGTGAAAGTAATTGAATGCATGAAACAACATCAAAGGATTGTGATAACTGTTTTCTACAACCTTTTTTTCCTTTGATGTGCAATATCAGAATACTTTTTTTAAGAAGACATTTTATAAGAAACACCAACACGGACTGAAGGGAAATATGAACAAGGTGCAAACTTGAAGATCTGCTTTAAACAAAGCAGCTGATTTACTTGGAAGACCAATTTTAATGGTTTTTAGATAATTAATTTTATAATTTTGGATGATTAATTTTAATGATGTAAAATGATCGAATTTATAATTCTAAATGATAAGTTTTTATTGATTATTATTGATTAATATTATATTTATGAATAATGTATGTTAATGATATATTTATTTTGCATAATCAAATTTAATCAAGTTTTTTATTTATATGTTAAATAAAAATTATTTTTAATATCAACTATAACAAAAAATAATATAAAAATAAATTTTTATTTGTCATAAAAATAATATTTTATTTATTATAAAATAAATAATTTAGTTGAATAAAATAGGTATTCATTATCTGTATTATCAAACACTACTCAAATGAACATATAATACACAATAAACCATAATTCCTTCAATAATTTAAATTCGAAAATATATTATTATTTATTCAAATAAAAAAGCCAATATTTTTGCCACCTTTGTCGTATTTGCATCCACTAGCTACTTTGATAAGGGTTCATTTGATAAATGATTTACGCCATAATAAACACTCGTTGAATCTAGAGACACCGAATTTATTGGACTAATCACAGATTCTAGTTAAAGTTTTTGTTTATATATCAAATAAAAAAAAGTTAATAATGATAAATAGGACCAAAGTTCTGAAAACCTACTTGGTGAATCGCTCGAATTATCGATTAGAGGTTTTATAGATTTAATCGATTCAATTTGAGATTGAACCATAATAATCATTTTATAATAAAATAATATATAAAATAAAAATAAAAATAAAAATAAAAAGTAAAATTATATAATTATATAGATATTAAAATATTTTTCAAATTCTAAGAATTAGATCAATAAAAGAGTTATAATTTCATTCAAATACAACACATAAAGCTAATATTAAGATCTTTTATATTAAAATAATTATTATTTTCAGATTTTAATAATTTATTAATTAGTTTATATATATTATATTATTATATAAAAGTATTTATTGAAAGACGGTAGTAGTAAATATCATATAATTATGGAAAAAAATAAAAAATATGATTAGTAAAAAGATTTTAGTGCTTATATGTTAATTTGCAAATATTTAATGAAAATTATATTTATATTAATTATGCACAAATAAAAGTATAGCTAATTTATGAATAGGTGAATGAAAATTAAAACTAACATGGAAAAAAATAAAAAAAAAATATGATTAGTAAAAAAATTTTAGTGTTTATATTTTAATTTGTAAATATTTAATAAAAATTATTTTTATATTAATTATACACAAATAAAAATATAATTAACTTATGAATAGGTAAATGAAAATTAAAAATAAAATAAAATAAATAGATATAAATTAGCTAGAAATAAGATTTCTATATATATATATATATTTGTCTATAATAAACCATGATAAACACATAGCTCAGTCGCAAAAAAGTTTTTTATAATGTTAAACACATAGCTTGACGTTGAAGGGAGAGTGTGCCCTAAAGCTCCAAATGTATGTGTGCTTGACTTGACGTTAATTAAATGACCCAAAATCATTAGTGGAAGCAGTTGTTTTTAGTGTTGCCACAATATCGACTAATTAATCACAAAAAAAAAATGGCGATCAAATTAAGGTTAACCACTTGTTCACCGGAATATCACCGTACTGAAATTTAATAGGACGGGCATATTTTAATCTTGTAATTTCAGACGAGTGCGCAATACGCACAATAAGCACTTTTGATTTAAAAAAAAAAAAAAACAACTACTAAGCACTTTTGATAAAGTTGTTTTCCATATATTCCATTCCATTCCATTTAGGCAATGGAATCAACTAATCATTCATGTACGTCCAAAACAGAAAAAACTGTTCGTAATCATCCCCTACATGTTTATTCTTTTTCGGTTTTGATATACAAAAACTTAAAAAAGGGTAGTATTCCATCAATGTAAGTATTTTTTTTTTTACTTATATCAATTAATAATATTTATTAGATTCACATTCATTTAAATATTATTATATGAATCTAACGATTATTAATTATTATATAAAAAAAACTTACACTCTCCTCATATGTATATATGACGATAAATATTATAATAAAAATTTTAAAATTGTTTTGATAGATATGAAAGTTTTTATTTTGAGAAGATAATTAAATAGTTAAATTTTAGTATGTTATAAAAATATTATTTTTTAAAAAATGTTACTATTTTTTAAAAAATGTGATTTAAAAGGCTAAATTTTTACTTTTGCAACTCCCATAACTGAAACAATAATTATTGTTTTTCAATTTTAGAAAATAATTGAAAATCCTACTAACAACGGTGCAATTTCGTGTTTTCCATCATTGTTTTCAGTTTTAATGCCTTCAAACGAATTTCTCAATGAAAACATACAGTGGCATTTTTTAGTTTTCCAATCTCATTTTTTTAATACGAAGCACAAATTAAACACACTAAGTAACAAGCAACGTGTTCGTATATCCGACACTAATATATATATTAAAAAAAACATTTGTTCGTGGTACATTTTTATTTAATATATGGATAATGCTATTCGAACAAGTGATTTTGACTAATTAAGTTCAACCAAGTAATTTATTTCTATGCTAAATGGAATATTATTTTAGTGTTAAATAGTATAAAAAGTTACACATAAATTAAGTTCTATTTAACATCGAAATAATCTTCTATTTAACATAGAAATAAATGATTTAGTTGGATTTGATTGACCAAAATCACTTATTCACGTAAAATTATTATTGATGTATTAACTATGTTTTTTTTCTTCTTATCATTGGTAGTTCATATTAAACAAGACTTAGATACCGTGTTAACAGGATTAAAAAACATTAATATTAGTTGATAGCCAATTTAATTTATTTTGGTCAGCATCTTTAATTAAGGAATTAATTTTTTTAGTCAAATAATTAATATTATATTTTTAATTAGTACATTTTAATTTTAATGGTCAATTGCTGAACAAAAATAATAAAATTTGCTGCTCCTACTCGCATATACTTCCGAACACAGTTATTGCTGTGTTTCGAACCATGTGGTTTTACAAATAGCGATCTACATATGCCATTAGGACAAAGCCTCAACCACTTCATAGTATTTTTTGAATAGTAGTCCCATATTGTGTGGACCTAGGTTCCTGAAACAAACGAAAGATATGAAATAGAAATGTTATTGTATTTTTGAATTGTGTGTTTAGTATATTATACAATGCATTTATTTATAGTCTAACCATTACAACTATTTGCAATATTATACAATAACCACTATCACTAACAACCTATAATTACAGACACACTCATTACAAACATACTTATTACAAACACCACTAATTATCTAGCCTACAAACCACACATTTAACAGCTAATAAACCACTAACAATGATAATATTTAATATCCCCCCTCAAACTCAAGGTGGAGCTAAAGAGATCATCTTGAGTTTGGAAACTAAAGACCGAAAACGAGTAGGATGATGAGATTTTGTAAAAATGTCAGCTGTCTGATCCATAGTACCAACAGATATAAGACGAATTGCACCAATAAAAAGACGTTGTCGGACAAAATGACAATCAATTTCTATGTGTTTGGTACGTTCGTGAAAGACATCATTATGAGCAATCTGAATAGCACTTTTGTTATCACAATAAAGATCAGTGGGAGAATTCTGTGAAATCCCTAAGTCTTCAAGTAACCAGCGGATAGCAATGACCTCGGCAGTTGTGTCAGCTAGAGCACGGTATTCGGCTTCAGTACTAGATCGAGCTGTGAAGGTTTACTTTTTGGCACGCCAGGAGATGAGTGAGTCACCAAGAAACAAACAATAACCAGTAGTAGATCGTCGATCAGTAGGATCAACAGCCCAATCAGCATCCGAATAAGCATGAAGAATCAAAGAAGAGTTAGCAGAAAAATGAAGGCCTTGAAACATGGTACCTTTGATGTAACGAAGAATTCGAAGAACAGCCGCATAATGAGTATTGCGAGGAGCAGATAAAAATTGACTAACAACATGAACTGGATATGCGATATCTGGCCGAGTAACAGTTAGGTAAACAAGACTGCCAACTAATTGTCTGTAAAGAGTTGGATTATCCAAAGGATTTCTATCCATAGGGGTGAGACGAACATTAGGCTCAAGGGGCGACTCAGTTCGACTATCCGTAAGCCCTGCACGAGAAAGAAGATCTGATGCATACTTTGCTTGAGAAAGATAGATTCCATCATCTGAAGAGATAACTTCAAGTCCAAGAAAATAACTGAGAGATCCGAGATCTTTCATCTCAAAATGTTGATGAAGACTTATTTTAAGATCAGTGATCCCATTAACATCATCACCAGTAATAATCATGTCATCCACATACAATAGCAACAGTATAACACCATGATCGCTTTTGCGAACAAAAAGTGCATTATCATGAGGACTGCAGGTAAAACCAAGATTGTAGATGGTGTCGCTAAATTTTTCAAACCATTATCGAGGAGCTTGTTTAAGACCATACAACGCCTTTCGAAGCAGACAAACTTTGTTTGGGGAACAAGAATATCCAGGAGGAGGTTTCATGTAAACCTTCTCCTTCAAGTTACCGTTAAGAAAAGCATTTTTCACATCCATCTGACTAAGAGACCATTTTCGGACTGTAGCAATAGCAAGAAGAGCACGGACAGTTGTGAGACGAGCAACAGGAGCAAAAGTTTCTTCATAATCAATACCATACTCTTGAGTGCAACCTTGAGCAACTAAGCGGGCCTTGTAACGATCAATTGATCCATCTGAGCGAGCCTTAATCTTGTACACCCATCTACTGCCCACAATTTCCTGATCAGAAGGAGGATCAACCAGATCCCAAGTTTGTGCCTTTTGTAATGCCTGAAGTTCTTCCTGCATCGCTACTTGCCAATTGGGATCTACAGAAGCTTCTTTATACGACATAGGTTCATGTTGGTGAAGGATAGTAGCAAAACAATGATAATCACGAAGATGAAGTGGTGGATTTCTTATCCTAGGGATTCGTGTGGTTGTAGAAGGAGGAGCTGGAGGAGCAGAATCATCAACCGAGCTTGGAATATCGGGAGTAGGCGATGGCATAGGAGAAACCTGAGGAGAAGACCTTGAAATAACAAGTTCAGTATCATCAACAGGAAACATATAAACAGTTGGAGTTGTAAAAAATGGTGACTGAGAAGACGGAATTGATTTGAAAGAGGAAAAACTAGAAAACATGTGATGTTCCCAAAATATAACATGACGAGATATACGAATGCGTTGAGAGATAGGATCCCAACAACGATACCCCTTGTGTTCAGTTCCGTAACCAAGAAAACAACACAAACGTGCACGAGGTTCAACTTTGGTATGTTCATGTGGTTGAAGAAGAACAAAACATACACAACCAAAAACACA
>JASCZI010151539.1:1683-32286 GCA_036250425.1 Stylosanthes scabra | reverse complement strand
TAGAATAAATTCATCATCCACCCCCCCCCCCCCCCTCCTCTTAAACCACCAAAAAGACCAGTAGAAGATAGTGACTGTTTATAACTCTGGCTAAGTACTTGTAGCGAGACATACAAAGCAAACACACAGACCAATAATGTTGAAGCGTTGTGTGTATAAGCAGTCCATCTTGGCAAAGCTAATAACTCTCCTGAGTAATGCCTAGCTTTGAATGCTAATGGACTAACATAAAAACTCTCTCCTTCTGTTCTGTTTCTTCACAAATTTAGTTGCAGAATCATGTTGGAGTTGATACACGACAAAAACTTGATATCTCCTTTTTTGTTTGGTAGCAATTATGGTTCAAAGCCATTATAATAAAAAAATGAATTCTGTATTGTTTCCTAAGTTCGAAGTTCCAGCAAGAGGTTTTTATCCTTGTTTGTCTTCTGTTTTTATGCATCAATTTTGAATTTTGCAATGTTCTTGATTTATATGAAATTGTTGGTTTTTGTTTTTGTTAATCTCTGTTTGGGATATCTCCGATCAATGGTACAAAAATCCAGTTAAAGCTTCTGGAACTGTCAAAATTTCTTATTGTTCTTTGCTATCAAGGTTCTACATTTTATCATAATGATATTCATTGGTTAATGATTGTTAATTGAATTGGTGCAGCTGAATTATTCGTGAATGGAGAGATAGTTCAGAGGTCACCTGAAAGACAGAGAAGGGTGGAACCACAACCACAAAGGCATCAGGATAGGCCAAGATACAACGACAGAACAAGGTATGTTCGCCGCAAGGAAAACATGCGTTGAAGAACAAGAGCCTGTTTGAGAGAGGTGTATATATATATCATACAAATGCTGCATTCTCAAACATTAGTACTGCATTTGGAGGCATAATCAGTGGACATTGTTTGTACTTTCTACTTGAACCTTGTCTCTCTACTCTACCGGGTGTGGTCCTCTTTCTTATCATCTGTCTTACTATCAACAGAATCTTGAACATTAGTCTCTAATGCCATGGCTTTCTTTAGGTGCTTCTCCTTCATGAAGGGAAATGAGTGTTTGGAAATCTGCACGCGCCAAAATTGTTTTATCTTTTATTTAATTAACTTAGTATAATCCGGACTGTGCTATGTGTGGAAGAAATATTTTAGCAAATAAAATAATTTCACATTGATTAATCACATTAAATATTTTGAATGACATCAAATGATCAATAGTAACTTTTTAAATAAGAATCTTAGAGTCGTATATCTCTAAATGAAGAAGAGTTTGGTACATATTTATTGTTCAATGAGTTTGTAACTTTTTAACAATCAACGTGCATTTTTTTATATTTTGTTCATTAAAAAATAATTTAAGTAAAAATTAATTAATAACAAGTTTATTTTTATATAGATATTAGGATAATTATTTATTACTGGCAAATATTAACTTAGACGAACTAATCTCTTTAGGCAATTAAGTTGTCTGGGAAATTAAATTTATACATAAAGATTAAAGAATGTTCTTCTGTAACATATTAGGCTTCCTGTCGTTGTAATATACCACAATTTATGCACTGTACATTTCTCGCTTCACATATGATAAAAGACTTAACAATGAAGAGTAATTATTTATCATACTAAAAATAACATGCCTAACAATATATATATAAAAGAACAAAAACAAAGCTTTACATGTAGAACTATAAGGCTATAACTTAACACATCTCGAACCAAAAAAAAAAAAAAAAAAAGAGTAGTTGTGGTGAAGTTGGCTATCTAAATGGTTCAATGGGAGAAGATTCTTCAAGATGAGCAGCAGCCTCAAAGCACTCAACAGCTTCCAATGTAGATGTCCCCAAATCATCTTTGTAGAGCAGTCCAAGATTGTACCAAGCATTTGGGTTTGTTCTGTCAAGCTTTAGTGCATCACTCAGAAGGCTTCTCACAATTGAAGATGATTGGCCACCAAGCTGTCTCAGAACACATGCTGTTGATATCAAACTTGGCACATGATTTGGTTCAATATCTAGTGCTTTTCTAAATGATTTCAATGCTTCTTGCAGCTGCTCTCTGGCCTTGAAAAGTAAACCTGTTTTGTAACATAAGAGATAAAAAATCAGATCCTTTCAGGAACTAAGAAACTAAACCCATACAAAGAACCACAGAACTACAGAATAGAAGGAAATCATGAATCTACCTGTGGTGTGCCATCTTGAAGCAGAATAGGGATTAATAGCCTTAGACTTTGCAAGACAAACTTCAGCATCTTTCCACTGTGATAAAGCTATGTACAAGTTGGCCAAATCATGCCATATTTCCATCTCCAGATTTCTGTTGCGGTTTCTCTTACTCTGGACAACAGAGAATAAGAAAAGCAATAAAATTTTCTGCATATCTTGAATGCTAGAGTAGCCCCCTAACTAAGGAATCAAAGCAATTTGTGAATGTTGTATACCTTGATAACCTTATTTGCAGTGCCTAAACTTTTGTTTTGGACTTGAAGCACAGCAAGGAGGAAGGTATATGTCTCCACTGCACTCCTTAATCTTCCCTGTGCAATCCGGAGTTTCGCTTTGGTTCTCAACAACTCTCCTTGATCCCATTTCCCACTTTGATCTATGGCAGCATCAATAACCAACTCTGCATCCATAAAATTCTTTTGAGCTGATAAAATCCTTGCAAGTAATATATATGAAGCTACATTAGATCCACCCTCAAGCTTAATAAGTTCTTTTGCATGACAAAAAGCAATGCTCAAGTTCCGCTGCTCAGCGTATTCTAGACAAAGATGATAAACTATGTATGGATCACTTTCCCTCATTGTTCTCTCGGCCGTTTCCAGAGCTCTCAATGCTTCTGATTGCATTAAAACTCTCTCTGAATCAGAAGCTATCGACCTGGATTTCGAAGAGAGAAGAACACCTAGTAAACAATATGCAATTGCTTCCACTTGCATGCATTTTCCATCCAACTGAGAAATTGCTTTGCAAGAATATTTGATTCCATCCTCAACACAAACCAAGTTGTCTGCACAAATTTTTGAAGCTAGAAGCAGTTCCTGTTCGCACTCTGAGTTCTCTCTATCATTCAAAGAGTTCCTCAAAAGATCCAAAGCAATCATGTGCTCACCTTCACCAAAGTAACAAAGTGCTAGAGTATAATGTCTTTCTTTTCTCTCCATGGTTTCAGGAAGCAATTCCTCAACCTGTTGAGCCAGTGTCTTGAATTCCCCGGAAACAGTTAGAGCAAAAGAAAGATGATCAACTATTGAAAGGTCCCATTCAATGCTTCCAATAGCAGAATTTCTCAGAAGAATAAGAAGCAAGAGAACAGCCTCTTCTATATTGTTTCTTGGGACGAATGAACCATCCAACTGAGAGCGAAGCGAAGGAGGGCTCGCTTCACAGCCGCTATACAAAAGAAAGATTGCAAATTCCTTTTGAATTCTTGAAGTGGTTTCAATGTCAAGATTCCATGGATAAAGCAAGGCTCTCCTAAATGATGATATGACATGTTGATGAGAGCCAGAGAGATTCCATAGCTCTGGAAGCAGTTCTACAGCATTTCTTATAGTCTCCTGCAACTTTCTGTCTAAAACAAAATTCTCAGGCCATCCCTCAGGTAATGCAGATTCAACAGTGTCCAAAATAGTTTTGCATGATGTAGCAGCTTCTGCAAAATTCATATACTATCACAAATGGAATCATAACTGCAACTTAGCCTAAATTTTCAAAAGGCTTCAAGTTAAGGTGTGACATAACTAAGCATAGATGAATGTAAGAATAACGAGGCACCTTGAAACCTTCCAAGAATCTGCAATGACTTTGCCTTGAGTAAAACAGCTTCAAGAAGTAGACTAACAGCATGAATGGACATAGGAGGCGCCGCATCACTCTGCGAACGGTGTCTATTCATATTCGGTTCACATCTTCTAGATAGAGAAACTTTCATCTTTGGAGCAACAGCAGCAATGTCTATTCCTTCAAATACATGAAGTGCAGCTTCAAAATTACCCTTCTGATATTCAAGCCTTCCTAGCAAAGCTCTAGCTTCCTATCAGAAAGAGGCATGTCAATCAATGAAATCAAATAACAAATATTGAGGCAAGGCCTTTTTCCTCACCAAAAGGGAATAAATAAAAAATAATAACACATTACAGCCTAAGATGGAAGCAAAAAGAGAAAAAAAAGAAAAAAAGGAACAAATGCAGATAAAAGGTCTCTTTGTGGTACCCTTTTACAGTATGCTTTTTCAGACATATGTTCCATGCAGATTCTATAGAAGAAATTCAACGAAATATGAAGATACTAACAGAATCTCTGCATAATACAGTTTTTAACATGATCCTAGAACACATTCAATATGCAGAACCAATAAATTCTTAAAAGAAAGTCAAGAAACCTCATAGTTCAAGTAACCACTTTCACGAAGTGTGGACTCTGCTTCTTCAATGTTGCTGTTATCCAACTTTGCATCAAATTCAGCAGCACCAGGCCTAGATGAATAGCCACTGGCTGTAGCTGAATAGTCCCTTGTTGCAAGTGACTCTGATGAATAACCACCAATCTCATCAACACCCACCTGCTCCCCAGAACGCATGCAATTGATCATCTTCTCCAATCTCTCTTCAACTCCAACAAACTTTCTCTTCTTATTTACAATCCAACTCCTAATAACTCTCATTCTTCAACAACATTAAACTCAATGACTTGGTCCTTTCCTGAACCTGAAGCATCATCAACATAAATAACCATGAGAAATAACACACTTCAAAGTTTTTATGCCTTATATATAGCCCATGCTTTTGTGTCCTTGACATACATACATAGTTACAAACATCTAACATTCATGTGAAAAGTGAAAACCACATAACAAGAAAACATGTGCAGTTCTGTTTGCCATCACTTTCTGTGCAGTGCCTTGGAGTACATGACAAGGTTGCAGCTTTAGGCATCATAGTTTTTCCTCCTTTTTTTTTTTTAAACAACTGAGAATTCATCACACTTTACATGAACAAGTTAAGATAAGTAGTTAACCCCATCAAAGAATTTGGCCAAAAATTCACTCTTTGTCATCAAAACAAGCTAAGGGGCAAAGAATTTAGAAGCTTTTAATATACACATCCATATATAAACTATAAAGTGAATATTGCAATGAAAAATGGTGAAAAAGAGGATGATTTACTAACCTAGAGTTGAAGGGAAGAAAACCTCCTTTGTCAGAATCATAGAGAGAAAGAAAGAAAGAAAGATTGTAGAACCTGAAGGTAAATGAAAAAAAAAAAGAAGGGGGTAAAAATAGAAAAAGCAGCTTTTGAATAATAGAAAAAGGCAAAAAATGGAGCCCCCCCCAAAGAAAAAGAAACAAGTGAGTGCTCTAAAATGGTTGTTATGAAATTGGCATGAGAAAAGAAAGATTAGAATGTGTCCCCTTTGATGATTTTCACTTGTGAAGGAAGAATCCAAAGCTGCAAGAGAGTACTTTGCACAATGTTTTGTCTGTTTTTTGGTCAAGTTTCAATGTTTGCATCACCTGTCTGCTTGTTCATTTCAATTCAAACACCAGTTCAGTAATATTCATTATGTGACAGTGCATTCAATTATTTATTATTCATACGGCATGGGTCACCATGTTACTATATTATATCAAATTCATAATTCACATACCCCTTGTGAATTTCTTTTTTATTTTCTTTTGTTTGTCCTTTTACACTCTTGATAATGATTTCTCACATTCCATGTGTGAATTATTACTTAAATAAAATAAAGAGGAACACAAGTTACATATTTTTCCTAAATCAAAATCAATTCTAGGAATCATCTCTTTCATTATTTGGAGTTATTTGACAGACGTTTCTCTAGAAAAAATTAACTCGTATAACCATAAGTCTAAATTTCAGAAACCTTTTTTTTCTAATTACTTTTACCATTATATTGATAAATATTATTGTGGAATTTATAATTAGTATATCCACTATTTATTAATCCAAGAAACCTTTATTAGAGTCCTGTGTAAAATTCATGTATCCGTGACATAGCCAAATTTATTAGCCATGAACCTCATGATGACGATTGAAGAACCACACTCATCCATAACTTTATCTATTTTATCTTCTTCCCTTTTAACAACAACAAATTAAAGGAAAACAGAATTTTATAACATAAAGATTAGAATACAACTAAGTGAAAAGAACAATTCACAAGATCTCTGTAGTTGGGTTGACTGAATAATAAATGCTTTTATTATTATTATTATTATTATTATTATTATTATTATTAAATAGATAAAAATAAAATATTGTGGCGTGAAGAATAAAATAACGGTCATAGTCAATTAGTCATACACATAATTTCAAAGCGCGTACTCATTACTCAAGTCAATTTTTGCCAAGTAGATCTTATTAGCTAGGCATGTGAATCGGTCTAACGAACTTTGGCTTAGATGAGTTTTACTTATGTTGTAAATATATGACTTAAACTTAGATTTATTATCTTTTTAGATTTGATTTCGGTCTATTTAAAAACTCGTCAAGTACACAAAATTATCTTAGATTGTGTTTCATAAATTATAACTCAATAATAAACTTAAAAATTTAAATTAATTAACATTAGATGAATTTTGAAATATATATATAATTTATGAATTATAATTTATTTATGTGTCAATTATTAATCATATATTATAATCATACTTATAATCAAATTATAGTTCATAAACATAAATTCAAAAGAAGAAATTATAATTTTGATTTTAATCTTAGATATTTTTAACTTTTTGTTTTATTTTTTATATTATGAAAAAATAATTAAAAATTTAAGTTTATTAATATAATTTTTTTATAAAAGTAATATTTTGACGAGCCAATCCAACATTACCTAGTTCTTTTAGCAAATAGCTAGGCTTTATAAAAAGTCTAAATTTGACCTATTTATTAAAATAAGACGAATCGAACCGAACCTAAAATGAGCCGAGTCACAAGCTTTCGTCGAGTAGGCCGGCCATACCCAACCCTAACCTTACCAGGCTTACCTATTACAAATGGATCTTTCATCATTCCCATCCTTCCCAAATGATGCTCACTTTGAAGGGAAAAAAATATATATCCGCTGGAGAAACCATATAAATAACACGGCTCATTTTAAGAAATAATTAAAAATAAGTACTTTTAGTTTTGCTTTGCTCCTACTCCCTGGTTTGGGAATCTATCCTCAAGATTTGTATGTATTATTACACTCAAGAATTGTGACTTGCTTGTTTATGTTTGTGAGTGCACGTGCAAATTGGAGACAATAGTCATAGAAGCATTATCTACTATTATATATTGTCAACTTAACACACAATAAATAAAAGAGAAGAAAATATCTCAAATTCTTTCATTAAACTTAAATATCAGCATGGAGAAGTACATCAATAAATATTATAACAAAATAATATTATTAGAGCGTAAATATTTTTCACCCATACATAAGTTTTTTTGACAAAAACAATTCAGAATTGCAAGTGCAATAAATTAAATAAAAGGGTGTATATATGAGGAACACTATAATATAACAAAGTTTCATGCATTGCATGCAACGTAAGAAAACACTCAGTGGTGGAATCCAATGCCACCACCTCCACCAGCTCCGCCACCACCACCAAATCCACCACCAGCTCCCCCACCAGCTCCTCCACCAAACCCTCCTCCTGCTCCTCCACCAAATCCTCCACCTCCACCTCCACCGCCGCCTCCTCCGAAGCCACCACCAGAACCTCCTCCAATACCGCCACCAAAACCACCACCTTTACCGAATCCTCCACCAATGCCGCCACCTGAACCTCCTCCAATGCCACCACCAAAACCACCACCTTTGCCAATTCCTCCTCCAATTCCACCACCCTTTCCAAATCCACCACCAACACCACCTCCACCTCCAAGGCCACCACCAGCACCGCCACCTAATCCTCCACCTTTGCCAATTCCACCTCCAAGTCCACCACCCTTTCCAAACCCTCCACCGACACCACCACCAATTCCATGTCCTCCACCAACACCACCACCTAGTCCTCCTCCTTTTCCAAAACCACCACCGGCACCACCACCAATTCCATGTCCTCCACCAACACCACCGCCTAGTCCTCCGCCTTTTCCAAAGCCACCACCGCCAATCCCATGTCCTCCACCAAGTCCACCACCTTTTCCAAAGCCGCCACCGGCACCACCACCAATCCCATGTCCTCCACCAAGTCCACCACCTTTTCCAAAGCCTCCACCGGCACCACCACCAATCCCATGTCCTCCACCAAGACCTCCGCCTTTGCCAAACCCTCCACCGGCACCACCACCAATGCCATGTCCTCCGCCAAGCCCTCCACCGCCGCCAGCACCACCACCAATTCCACCACCATGTCCTCCAGCAAGTCCTCCACCCTTCCCAAACCCACCACCGGCACCACCACCAATGCCATGTCCACCACCAAGTCCTCCACCACCACCAACACCACCACCTCCACCAAATCCTCCACCCTTACCTATCCCACCACCAATCCCTCCTCCTTTACCAAACCCACCACCAACACCTCCTCCAAGTCCATGTCCTCCACCTCCACCTGCACCACCACCAAAGCCTCCTCCACCGCCAGCACCACCTCCAAAACCACCCCCAAAACCACCACCAGCTCCCCCACCACCACCAATGCCTCCCCCAAAGCCACCTCCCTTACCGAACCCGAAGTTCTTCTGGTCACTCACACCGGGCACATTCCTTGCAACCACAAGATCGGCCACAAAAGCATTAACACAGAGAAACAGCAACACTGCTGCAACTCTCTTACCCACTCGTACCATATTTCGTGACTTCAATTGTTCTTACACACACTCACTGACACACAACACTCTTCAAAGTATGTTCTCCAATCGTGGTTGGGGATGAGAGAGTAGTGAAGAGGATTTTATAAGGGAGAACCCCACAACCACAATTTGCATTAATGGAGTCTCAACTGCTAACTGCTCACCGCAATAAATGAAAATAGAACAAGAGTTATAATTGTAGCACAATTATTCACGTAGCTTTTCGTTTGGTGCACCTGTTTTTCACACAAAAAGGACTCTCTTCAAAAACTATGTACTTCACATGCCTACCATCATTTTCACCATACGCCCTATTGCCCTAAAATATTCAAAAAATATATTATCTTTTATACCATTCAAAGAAATCAATGCTATATGGATATAAAAGTTAAAATCAGTTACCGCATATATATAAATAATTTATTTGTTGACTGTTTTTTTCATGTATATACCTTGAAATTATTGTATGGATGTGTTGAACATTTTACGAACACTTTGTATTGTATTATGTGTTGCAACATCCGTATTCGTATTTGTATCCGTGATTCATGGTGTATATATAGTGTAGTTGTAAAAGAATGGTATAAAATGATTACATTAAAAAAAAAATGCAATACAAATTTTTTTAAGTGAATTAATTTAGTATTAAATAGCATTATAAATTAAATATATATACTTTAAAAATTAAAGTAGTTTTCTCTGTTAATAAAAAACGGAACTCTTGCTGGCTAGCTCTTGTCATTTCAACACAGCTTCTATTACTGTGACTGTTACCTGTCTATATGTCGGTGTAATTCTTCCTCTTTTTTCTTGTTTGAGAACTTACCTTCAAAATATGTATTTTATTAAGAGTAATCATAATAAAGTGTCTTAATTTATCTATTAATTATTTTTTTAAAATATAAACAAAAGTTAAAATTATTCTATTTAGAAAATAAGAGAATAATTAAAAAAGATAAGTTAGGATTTTCATTTTTTTAATTTAGTTAATTATATTAAAGATAGTTGTATTTATTATTTGTGATCTCTGTCTATTTTAACATGTGAATGTCTGAAGTCTTATTTTGTTTTCTAGCCATTAGTACTATTCATCATGCATGCACTTCGATGAAAACATAACATGTATATGTATATATACGACGACGCCAATTCAAATAGAAAAAAAAAAAAAAAGCCGGGTATCCCATGGCTATTTCGTTCATTGATTTCTACATAATTAGATTAAATTAAGAAAAATGTACTTATATGTATGTTACAATCAATGCCATGTGCATAATCTGATGACTCATATGTGTTGTTATTTTTGAAATCAAATAATATATAACGACTAGCATGTTTATTTATTGCTCTCGTATTTAGTTTAGTAATTGCATATTAGCCGAGATTTTGAAATGCTGAAAAAATGCGGTTTTGACAAGGATTGGAAAGTATTAGAAAAGATTGTAACCAATAATTTAGGTCTATCTAGGAATAATAGATGGATTCAATTTTAGGAAAACATTCTTTTTTATAAGAAGCACTTTTTGTTAAAACTTCAATTATAAGTTGATTAAAAAGCTTAAGTTATTAATTTCACTATGAGCTTAATTAATTAATTAATGTATCTAATCTAGCTGAGTCAAGTTATTAGATCATGGGCCCAACTACTTCGAGACAGAATATTAAGTGCTATAGAAAGGATTCATGAAATTGTTGAAAGAAAGCTGGGAGATTGATATTTGATAAGCCAATGCATGTGCTTGGTAGATGAAGAATTTATTGCTTGATTTCAAATTTGGTTTTTGTTTTCCAAATCCAAAGCTGGCATCCACATCCAACCCATTAAGTAATCTAATAATGGAAATGGAAACAAAAGTCCACTGTTTTAGACTTTTAGTGTGTACTACAACTAACTAGTTACATACATCGCATTCTTCAATTCCTTTTTACTTTTCTTCTGTTTATTTTTTATTTTACTTTCGTATTTTAATTAATGCCTCTATTACCATATTATATATCATAAAATTGAAAAACATCAATGTATGTTCTAGTACATACATACCTTGATCTTGCAGTACAAAAATGTTGTTGCTGATGGTTTGATTTCATGCATGTTAAGATAATAAAAAATATTAACTAGTCAAGCAGCATAAGGAATTTATCAAAATCACAGTATATCTCTAACTATTTAAACATTTTATTTTATTTAGAATACTATATATCTATTTATATGTTATATATCATCAAGCAAATGATGACACTCTCATATACCGAACTTGATTGGATCCTCTTCCTATCTTTTTTCTTTGTATAACTTAACATCATTTAATAATTTCTGTTATAGGACTCATCAAATTCTCTCATATACCATGTGTGTGGGTCCTATAATAGAAGAACCGAAGAAGAAAAAAAAACCACAGATATATAAGATATAGCTAGCTGTGTGCTATTTTTTTTTTTTTAGCGAAGATAATAAACCAAGAGATTCGAATTTGAGATTTTTTTAAAAGAAATAATAAATGTCATTTGAGTTACATCTCGTTAACTAGATGTGCTACTTTCAAGAGGAAAAAATAGATAGGAGATATTATTGTCTTTATATATGTATAACTATATATATAGGGCATAAATAATAAACCTTTTATAATCATCATGCACGTGAAAATAAATTATAATATAAAATTTCATTTTAATTTAAATTGACATAATAGTAAAAAAAGTAAATAGTTATATATATTATGTGCGCTTTTGGATGAGACAAAATTTCACTCTATTCTCTGCTGTTGGAACATTTCTTTCTTGATAGCTAGGCATAAGTATAAACGGAAAAAGAGGGAAATTAATGTGTAAAACTCAGCAAAAATTAAATGTGCATAAAGCCATACATAGGATAATAAGTGTTGAAGGCTTCAAGCAATCTTCTAAGTGTTCTTATTGTGTATGCTACGATCTGTATATCATAAAAAGCAAATCAAAACCTTTCTCTTCTCGCAGTTTAGAGTTGAATATCTCTCATGCTAGTCTCATGCCTCATTCATTATTCATTATTTATTACCTAATAACCATTAACCAACGTGCACCTAATTAATGCCACGTTGTAGTAATGTAAAAAATTAAATAAATAAAGTAGCAAGAAGACTAAATGCATTCCCCCCTTGTATATTATATGATCTGTCTATTATGATATGTGAATGTTGGTGAATGTAATAAATATGAATTCAGAGTGCTAGAGGAGGTGGTGGCTGGAGGTGGGGGTGGGGTGGTGGTAAAGTGTTGGGAAATTGGGATTAGAATTTGGGGTTGGATTAGAAAGATACTTTGAAAATTTTGGATCTTTTTTAGGTTTTTTGATAATTTTGTTAACTGAGTTCTATTTTTCATGTGTATATAGTGCTTGAAAATTTTGGATAACTTGTAGTTTTGTTAATGGGTTCATCTTTCATGAATACTATATCAATCTTATTTTTTCATATTCATCATTGTTTTAAATATCAATTATATTAAGAAGTCAATAAATTTTTGACAATAATAATCTATAAGAGATAAAAACTTGATAAAATAAAAAAAATTCAATGTATAAAAAATAAATCCGAAAAAATAATGGTATTTTAATTTTGTTAATGGCTAGTGGTGACCAACCCTTTTTCTTTGAATAGTTGATGATAGTAATAATGCCGTAATTTGTTCATTTCAAATTATTTTTTTTTGGGCATTTCATTTCAATTTTTACGTTCTGGTCAGTTTAATTTTTGGGTCAAATTGACTTGCTTCCTTCAAACAATTTCATTTTTGCGGCCTACCAATTAATTTGCTTATACTATTGGATTAATGGAATATTGGGCTCATATGATGTAGCATCACACCCAAGCACACTATAAGTTGATAATGTATTTAATGGGCAAACAATTTGTATACCATAAAAAGAAAAATATGAAAATAGAAATCCAAAAACAACATATGAAAAACAGAACCACATAGAGCTACCTACATTGTGACAATGGGATCAGAGAAAGGTGCATAATGACCACACACACACAAAAAAAAAGTGCCACCAAATTGGTGTCCATTAACAAGATGAGATAGACCATGAAAAAAAAGGGAAAGAGGTAGAAGAACAAAACAAGACAGTATTCTTTTGTTTCTATCTACCTGTTTAGATATAATATAATTTATATATTTTTAAAAAAGAGTCTTTAATTATTTTAAATTAATTAACTGCATAAGAATATTATTGGTCAAAGTTGATCAGTTTTACCGTTTTTGACTGATTTATTTACAATTGAATATGTTGTGAACCAAATTGATCTAGTGAACAATTTACCGTTAATCTATTTAAAGAGTAAATTTCATTTGATTGTTGAAATCACGGTAATAATTATGATTTGGGTGATTACAGGTGAGTTTGAGGCTTGAAGCTTGAAGTTTTTATTGTTAAATAGGGGATGTATTAGAGGTTTACATCATCTAAAAACAAAGTGGGGGAAATATTTTCTTTTTTAAACTAGTTTTTGAAATAAAGTTAAACAAAGCCAATACTAACCCTTCCAATGGATAATGCTTCAAAACCAATGTCAATATCTCATTCTTCTTGTATATTAACATTATCATTTTCCCTAGTTTGTATCACAAGCCACTGTAGTTATTAGGTCAATAGGTGTTAGATCAAGGTAGAAGAGAAATTAACCCAAGAATGCAGAATTGCATCTGCAAGATCAGAAACCAGAAGAAACTGCAAGAGAATTCTTCTGATATTCTGATTGATACTTGATAGAGAATTGTTAGATACGCTGCAGTTCACTTAGCTATACCAGAAATAACTTACATAACATAAAATCAATTATGCCTAATACAGAGTCAATGTTTACTTTGTTGCTTAATTGATTCTATTATATTATGTAGATTTTAGAGTATTTTTGTGATAACTAACTACCTCACATTGTTAGACAAGTAACTTGGTAAAGATTAGAAGTTGAATATATTGGTTTGTACTTTGTGGTTTGGTTAATTAAAACTTAACATGCATGGATTACACTTTGTTGTAGATATCTATATGTTTAAGTAAATTACTATGCCAAATTAGATCAGATACATCAACTGGTTGAACCATCTATAACCCAAACTTATTTATCACTCACAGAGTTGGTAAAACCGTGAATCGATATACAAGAATGTGCTTATTGCGAAATTAATTAATTTAAAGAAAAAAATTAATTATGTAGCAAAACCTACATACTATATACAAACCAATCCATACAGAAATGATTACTGCACATGAGATTGAATTTTATGGTGGTGTGTAATTGTATAAAAATGATTTTAAGCTTTGACCAAGGCTAAAAAGAACCCACACCTAAAGAGAGATATAAAATAAAAAGAAAAAAGAAAAAGGGAAGCATATTTGATTAGGAATTTGACGAGTCCGATTCAAGAAAAAGGCTCCAACCTCCATCGTCCAGTTACAAAGATGCTGATGCTGCCTGCCTTCCTCTTCATTGTTACCCTAACAAAGTAACAAGTAACAACAACAATTGTTTTTAATTAATATATTTAGAATAGCAATTAGCAAATGAAAAAAAAGAAGTTAGTACGTGCCACAACTGTTATTTAGTGGAAACCCCAGGGATAAATTAGTAAAACCACATCACCAAATAAATATATCACGACCCACTCATTCTCCTTCCACACACATTATTATTCCGTTCCCTTCTCTCTTCTCTTCCCCTCTTTTCCCCAAATCGCAATTCCTCTTCTCTCTTTCCCTCTCCACCGCACACGGCGGCGAAATACCTCACCTCTCCCTTCTTATCCAGATTCTCCTAACCACCATCGCTTCTTCCCTCTTCCTTACACTATCCCTAACCACATCTCTCTTCCATCCATTTTTTTTCTTTTAAATTCTTGATAAATAATAATTATATTTTATTTCCGTTTTTTTTTTTTCTATTTTTCTTCACATGTCACTTTCTTATCCTCTAATTTCTTCGTCCTTTATTTATTTTCCTCAGTGACTTCTTTCGTGGTGGACCCCGCTTTTCCATTATATTTTTTATTTTGGAGGAATTTATCGGTTTTACTTCTTTGCCCCTCTCTTAAACCCCCAAAAGAAGCAAACGCAGTACCGTTCAAGAGTTTTTTCGTTGTGGTGTTATTACGTGTCATAATCTGAGGCCATGATGATGAGTCACCACCATCACCGCAGGATGCTGCCACCTGGCAACACCAGAAAGCGAAAGCTCGCAGACGAAGCTGACAAGCCGATTGAGCCGAAATCCGATGAGCCGAGAAACTCTAACCGGCTTCTAGCTGGATATCTAGCTCACGAGTTCTTAACCAGAGGGACCTTGTTCGGTCAGAAATACGAGGCGGAGTCTTCTGAGAGATCGGCTGTAATGGACCCGAAGAAGAGCCAGGCGAAGCAGGTGGTGCAAGCCGAGGAGCCGAGCCGAGACGGGGTGAGTAGGAAGCTGCAGAAGGAGAAGGAGAATTACGGTGAGGTTGCGAGCATAATGAAGAGTAATGGGACCCACATAAAGGGGATCGTGAACCCCACGCAGCTCTCACGATGGATCCACATGTGAGAGGGATTCTTCATTCTCGGTGACGTGGCGGATTTTGATTGGATGTTGTAGTGTATCACACTCGCGGCGAGCGCGTGAGTCATTGGCGGGGTTAATGCACAAGGTTAGTTGATGAGTTGTTGAGAGTTGAGAAAGAACGGTGCTTGTACTTGAAATTTGAAAACAATGAAGGGGTGAATTTGTTTGTGTTTGATTCTTGTATTATCCAATCTTCTGGATTAGTTTGTGTTTAATTCTTGCATGTAGCGCGCTAAGTGTTAGTAATAATCAACGATAGATAATACATGGATCAACCACGATAGAAACCGAATTTGCATGGCTTGAGTAATAATGTTTATTTGAGTTCATTTTATATTGGTACACAAGATTAGCTTCATCTTCTCGATCGTTCGACCAAATACGAGACTTACCCTTAGTTTATTAAGTTCCACACTCCATTAATTGTGGCCTTGAAAATATCAATTGAAATAATGTGTATGCTTTTCTTGTGGAATGAAGAACAATTTGAAGATTGCGTGAATTTAATCTTAAATATTTCTCTCATTTCCATATGATTCTAGAGGATAATAGGGAGACTAATGTTGGGGTTGGTCAAAATGGTGTGTAATTTCATATGTGGCAAAAGGTCTGTATATTTGGGGAGAATATAAACAACATGGGATATTAGAAGGGGTAGATATAAGATGGAAAGTTAATAGGGGTACCGTGAAAGGTAGTAGAAGAAGCCAAGAAGGTTTAAAAAGACTAAAGGAAATTGCTTGTGATAAGCAATCAAGTAGAGAGTGATTGTTTAGGGTTGAATTGTTATATCTTAGATTAAATTATATATTTATATCTTATTAAAATTTAATTTATATTCAAATATTGAATATTATTTAAGTTTTCTAGATAATCAAATTATTATTGCATAATATATAAATAAAAATAATATTAAATAAATAGTTTTTAAAAATAATTATATAATATAATTTTTTATCCAAACATAAAAATTATTTTTATCTCAAAATGTATAATAAGTTTTTTCTTCCGCTTTTTTTAATTAAAAAACACATTTCTTTAACCACAACCAAATAAGCTCAATATCATAATTTATGATGATATAAAATAAAGTTATACCAACTACATTAGATATTAAGTCATCATGGATTGAGCTTGTATGTGTATCTTATCTCTGAAGATGCACTTAATCGCATGTTAAACAAGTGTATCGGATAAGATGACACACAGTCGGCAATATAGTACACTATCTTTTAATCTTGTTGGTGCGTAGTTCACTATATTCTATTTGTTCAGCTTGATTATCATACGCAAAACTTATGACTATATGTAATGAAATTTTTAATGTATATTATGAGTGATGAATCAATGATAAATCATTCAATTAATACATATTTCATATTTCATGTAATTTGATTGTGTACAAGATTAAGAATAAACTAACCTTAAAGTTCGCAAAGGAATAGCATTTACATTTCCGTAGATGATTACTTCGACGCGTATAAAATTAAATGTTGATGTCAAAATTATATCAAGCAAGGCTGTGGCTGTTTATGGTGAATCATTTCATTTTCATTCTCACATTATTCCAATACTGATTAAGATACTATGATTAAATATCAAGTGCTTTTGAATTAGTTGCCACCTTTTCACGTAATCTTTATTCTTTAAAATGGTTAGATGCTTCGGCTTTAATTTGGGTCATGCAATCGTGAAAAAGTATATATATTAGTGAATAGAAAAAAAATGTACATATTAGTTACAGGGAAGTAAGTTTGTTAGCTGTTAGTTTTGGAGGGAAATTCTGTTACAACCTTGCTGAGTTGGAACACATAACAGCATACACTGTAGCCACAAATTCCAACACATTTTACTAAAAAGCGTCAATTCACCAACCACTACCTTCACCACCTTCATAACAAGAAATTTCATGCTAATTCTAATAAGCCAGAAAACATTGCATCATTGTGATTAATTATACACAAATTGCCATGAAGTATATGTATCGGATAAAATTGGTTCATGAATTACATAAAATGGAGACATCTATAATCTATGTTGTACCATATTGCCCTGATAACGAAATCCGTTGTACCACCACCACCAGATGATTTTATTAAGATTGGCAAATGCGCGCCAAGTAGTCCAACTAACTAATTAACTCACTCATAGCGACGGATTTAAGATGGAAATTGACAATGATACATAATATGCCAAGCAAATTAACCATGAATGCTGCCCTATTAACAAAAATGGGAGATTTCTGATTTCTCCAAACCCAGTTTCACATAGGAAGGAAAAAGAAAATTCAACCCAAATGTAAAGAAAAAGTGAAGTTTTTGTTATCCCCTAGGCCTTCTTAATTGTTGCTACTGTAGACCTTGCTTTCAGATTCAGAAAGATACCCCTGAACCAAGTAACATAAAGTAAGTAAATAAGAGGCTCATCAACCATTAAAGTTGTACAAGCTAGATTATAAGGCTAATAACGCCAATGCTAATTGCTAAATATCATGGAGAATCCAGAATGGTTAAATACAAAGAAAAATTTTGGTCTAATTAGTCAGGTGCATATAATAAGCAAAAACAATCAGGGTTTCATCTAGAAGGGTAAAACATATTATGACACTCCATAATACACTGAATTTTAGTGACCAAGTCACACAATTAGTGTCATGTAAGCTTCTCAACAGTGTTTAAATATGATTAATCAAGCTCTAGATATCAGGTTTTATTACTAAAAATCTCTACCATGTTCCATTTAAATTTGGAATAAAAAAAATAAGAAATGGTTTTTTACAACTACTATCTAACTTGGTTACGGAAAAACCTATTTAATCATATGAGTAAAACTAATTCAATCTCAGCGATCTCCAGAATATAAGATTTGACTTTAAAAAAAAAAAATCAACTCAAGTCCTATTTTTCATGATCTACTTGCCTTTTTAAACAAACACCCTGCATGCCTATCATTCACATACAGAATTATCAACTAATTGCTTATTCATTTATTTTGGAACAAATGAGAGATAGAGAGAACTAATCTTGAAGGTGTAACAATATTAGCATGTTGAAAGATGTTGAAGCTTACCAGCAGGCAGCGACGAAGCTGTGAAATATAACACGGAACTGCAAAGGCATATACTGGTAATTCACCCAACCAACGATAGGCCAAAACTGCAAAGATCAAACCAATAAAACTTCATAATTCAAAACTTTTAGAAACTCAAAGTGCTCCATCAACAGAAGAACAGAAAAATGTTGTAATTGCCATACCCTCCATGCAGTCAACTGAATAGAAGGGTAGTCCTTCTTAACTTTGTTGGTGACTGCACTCCATGGTCTTCCTGCAGATCAATATAATACTTTAAGTGCTATGCAGTGTAGAAGAATATATGAAACAAGATATACAAAGAAAAGCAATAGAACAAGAAATGTTAAGAATGGAGCCTTTACATGACAAATCTCATATAAGAAGAACAAAGCAATGAAAAGATTAATGCAATGAGTGTATGTGTGTGAGAGAGACAGGGGGGGATGCACAGCTACAAGAGGCAGGGTAAGAAAACTTAGTTATCTGTCCTAAAATGGTGGGCATTATTTCTCTACCAAATCAAGGATTCCTTTGAGGTTTCTAATTCCTGAATTTTATGCCAAATAGGTTTTGGTGAAGGAAATTCAGAAAAAACTACAATCATTCATGAAATCATTAACGCTTGGAAATTAATAAGATTTGATGATTTACATACTCCCTCCATTGCCTTTTATCTATCACTTCGAAAACTTGTTACATCTTTCGATCAATGTTTTTGGAGCCAAATTATATCCTAATACAGTAATACATTGATTCAAGGATGTAACAAATTTTCAGAGTCATGGATAAAAGATAACACAGAAAGCAACAAATCACTGTTGCAGAATACATCACACTTTGCGATGTACTGAAATACACGGTTATTCTCTAATTAAACAAACAGCACTAATTCCATTTTAGCATCATCCAAACAGAAAACTATAGTGAGGCGAAGAACTAAGATAGAAGGCCTAACTTTTTCAAAGTAACAAATTGCAGATCAGGACATCGTACTGTCACCCAATCACCAGTCTACCACACTTTAAAGTTTAAACATAAGATTTTGACATAGCTGAACTTCATATGAATCCAACAGTAACGACATCACAGTTAAGAATTAAGCAGTGATAACTTTTCAACATCTTGTAATCAGAATTCACAACTGATATATATTAAAAAGCAGCAATTATGTAAGAGAATGGGCTAAAAGAAGTGCAAAGAACAGAAAGAGACAACAAAACAGATACTAATCTCTATTCATGTAAATGTTTCAAAATCACTGTGTAAATTGATGATTTAGACATTCAAAATGAAAAATTAACATAATCAATGAGCATACCTTCTATAACCAAGCCATAGTACATCATGAATAAAAAGTTGTTCCATGGGGAACTAGTTATCTGTTCAAGGATCACCTAATAGTAGGAAATATAGCATTTGTTTAACAATAAAGAACCAAAATGAATGCAAAATACTATCCTACAAGTGAAAAGGGGTTAGATAACTGACAATAACAGAAGCTAAAAGATATACCTTCTTTGCAACAGTTTCATTGCCTGTCTTCCCCCTAAAGATTTTATCCATCAATTTGTGGAGAAAATGTCCAAAGGGTCCAGAGTATGCAAAACCATAGAGCTGCAAAACAATTTCACTTTTAAATTTCACAGTTCATAGAGATCCCATCAGAGTCTATAATTTCTAATAAGGAAGCACAGCAAGTGGATATAAAATTACTGCCTCCGTTTTAGTACATTGTAAAATCAATACATAGGAACATAAAAATTCTGTCCACAAACATTAAATTTTTAGTGCATCAAAAAGGTCAAAACACCTTTTTTTTTTAGAACGGATGGAGTACTTCTAATTTCCTGATCAAAATATCAATTGATACTCATGGAATGGGAAAAAGAGAAAAGACTCAATTTTGCTTGTCTTCAAGCAAAGTTATGATACTTTTTCCTAGTTTGATCCAATCAGGGATCAACCCCAGATTTGTAAATGGAACCAGAATACTGGTTTCTCATGTTGAGTGAATCAGAAAAACAGCATAGAGTGAAATGGGGGCATACCATGAAGAGAAGCAATCTTCTAAGCTGAAGCCTCTTAGCCCCAGTAATCTTCTGTGCAACTGCATCACTAAAACCAGCCAGAAATGATGCAGTAATTGCCTAACAAAACACAATTAAACAAAAAAGTTGGTTTTTTTAAACAACCCCATGAATCCAGGAAGACCAAAGATGATAACTTTTGAAAAGGGTAAAAAAAAAAAAAGAAGAAGAAGGAAGAGGATTGATTGAGTGACCTTGGTCCTGAGGGGATGGAGCTGAAGCTGAAGGAGATATTTCTTCCAAGCAACGTTGACTATGTCAGACATGGTGATTGATCAGCCTTGGAAGGATCTTCTCGGTTGTAGGGTAGTTCGTGGAATTAGTAGCTTCTGTTAAACCCGAAACCTTATTTAAGGGAACCGATATTTGAAGCTTCCAAGCAATAGTACTTGCAAAGGACTGTGTGAAAGTGACAGAAACACAATAAATTTGGCAAGACTGATATCTACGTTTGAAAAGGAAGACGCAGACAAACGCTCTTCTGGGTTGCTTCATAACTTTATTCACTTTTCTTTCCTTTTTCTTTTTTTAATATTTATTTTTGTATTAATTTATTTTTTATATGTAAAAGTAAATGAAAGCAAAATTAGTTGATATTATCACAAATTATTTATAATAAAAAATATATTAAGAATCCCATATATATTCCGTTATATAGATTTTGATTTTCTAAATATATTTATTGCGTTAATAGTTATAATTTTATGTTTCATATAACTATATATAAGGAAAATTATATGTAATTAATTAATTGATAGTTTTTTATAAATAGAATATTAAAAATCTAAAAAAATAAAATATTCAATTTAAGTTGTGATATTGATTGAAATTTTATTAAAATAATATATAATTATATCGAATTAAAAGGTTTTTTTATAAAGTTATATATAATATGAACAATGCTATAGAAGTCATTAGAGAGTCAATAACTAAATTATTGGCTAAAATTTATATTAGTTATCATCCATAATTCATATATCCAAGATTAAGTTATCATCCAAAATTTATATCAGTTATCATCCATAAATATATTGATTAGCTATTGGACCCAATATGTTGACTTTCTAATTTTTTCATTTAGTAAAAAAAAAAATATATATGGAATGAATGATGGAGGGATTCTATTTATATTTTATAGTCATTGTATTTTTATTTCTTAATTAAAAAAACAACAAAAATAATGGTATAGGACAAGGAGGAGTTAGGTGGCAAAGTGAGGAAGCTACAAGTCACACACACATGACACATGCAGTGTGCCTAGCAACTTGAAGTAGAATAGTAGTGCCTTCACAAAAATATATAATTAATTAATTATCTTTCTTTTTTATGATAAAATATGAAAATTATACCACTCTCTTTTAGACCTCGTCCTTCTCCGTTTCCTTACCTGCCATTAATCCTTATTATTTTATTAACCATGCATTTTCAAGTGATATATACCAATCGATCACCTTTAATTTCTTCTTATTTAGACATTATATTATATGGTCATATGGAAAAGGGGGTCAAAAATTAAAATTGAGACATATACAGAGTTGCAAAATGAGAGTTGTTATTTTAACATAAAAAAAGTTACTTATACAATGATATGAAAGTCACTCGATCGGAAACAGAGGATAAAATGATTTGAGCTAGCAATGCTATTTTACAGAGGATAAAATGATTTGAAATAATGTTGGATTTTTCCCCCTCAAGAACGATCCATTATTACAAGATGATACACATACAATAAAAATAAAAATAACATTTACGTTTGCCTTTGAAAAGGTATCTTGAAATATCTCTCATAAACACTGGTTGAAATTAAGCCTCAACTTTATTTTCCAATGATTTAATAGACATTTCAAAATATTATTTAAATATATTCTGATGAAAAGTAATTAATATATAGATTATCATTTATACATGGAGGGAGGCATAGGTGGTTGATTAATTATTGGTGGTCCAATCCAACCTGCATATACAAATAAAAACTCAGTTGCATCTATAAGAAACTAATTAATTAGATGATTGAGGTCCCTAGCTACCTTTGGAAGGATCATGGCCTCTAAATTTGAGTTCTTGATGTTCTTGGCATAAGGCGCATGGATCACAGCAAAAATGGACGCAGCAATCACAGCAAGGTTCAGCTGCTAACCCATATTTCTTTCTCAGTTTCTCTCTGTACACACATGAATACAGCCAGTGGCATGAAACCATCATCAGTAACCCATATACACACCCTTGTCCTGCGCATGCTATTTATACACACACAAATTCAACCAAAAAAATCAACTAATTAATTAAACCATATTTTTTGTGATTATTTATTATTACTCATGTCATGGATATATAGATACTTACAACTCTTGCCTTCATCCACAATCTCTGCAATTTGGCCAAAGGTCACACAGGGTAGACAGCAAGTTATCAAACCTGCATTGTATTTAATTATTGGAACAATTTAATTAAATTACACATTTTCAATTTTTCATATATACAATTCATCAAGCTGACATTTAATCATGCAATGTAATTATAAATTAAAATATCATAATGCATTACATACATGTTTCAGCATCTCCTCCACAGCCGCAGAATTTAGCAGACCATACGGGTGATGAGGATGGATAACCACCAATATTCATACTTATCTTAAGAGTAAGTAGTATATAGTTAATTAGTTGATTTGATCATCATCCTAATTAATTTGCTCTATTTATAAGAATCATAAAGTGTTGCTATTTTTATGTGATGTCAAGGGATTTACATTGGAAACAACGAACAGCAGATAGAGAAACAATTTGTTGCAAGTGTATGTATATCTGTTGTGTTCAACAAGAAAATATTATTATTATATATATATTAACGTAATAATTGAGTACGTATGACTCCTTCAATGGGAATGAAGTTCCAAAATTTGGATGTATGTAAACATGCATGATGGTGTAATGATTAATTGTAAAGCATATATGGAATTGCCAGATGGATTTTGTTGCCTGCTTTTTTGTCTTATATATGCAAGTTCGGAGACAGTTCATAGTTTGTGTGAAATGAATATAATCATCATGACTTAGGGATGAATGATACCTAAACTCAAACCGGCCTCTACTTTTTATTCGACTATTACATATTACAGATATATTTAATATTTAATTCGCATACAAAGTAATTTTTATAGGCCACAACTCACCTAGTAGGGAATAGAATACATATTCATTCATTCTAAAATCAAAAAATAAAAAAAAAATAAAAAAAGAAAATAACCCACTTGGTGATTTTCTTCTTTTACTTTGTATCTCTGCACATTTAAGATATGTACTAAAGTACACACCATCTTTATATATATATATATATATATATATATACACACATACATATGATACATGTATATACGTTCATTTAACTTGTACTATGATATTTTGTTGGTGACTAACTTGTACTATGATTATAATGGCGACACTAGCTAGTTATAACACTTTAATATATAATGACTAGAAAGAAAAAAATATAACTTAATTTTAGTTATTTTTTTTAATAAAACAGTGCTACGAAATCAACGTTAGAGAATTATTAGAGAGTAAATAATTAAATTATTATTCAAAATTTATTTGAGTTATCATTCGTAACTCATATATCTAAGATTAAGTTAACATTCAAAATTTATATAAGTTATCATTCGTAACTATATATTAACTCCCTATTAGTCATAATATGTTGGTTCTTTAGTCTTTTTCTTCTTAATATTATTAAAATTTTATAGTTGCAGTAATTACTACAATAATGCATGTAATATAGTATAATTCAATATACACACACAAAGGACGGCTAATTTTTTAGGGTTATTTTAGATATACATTAAAATCAGTTATCAGTGTAAAATACACATTGAAATATAAAATATATGTATAATTTAATTCATTTTAGTGTGTATTTTATATTTTAATGTGTATTATATACTAATGGTTAATTTTAATTTGCAAATAGAATTATTGAATTTGGTAATATAAGGGCTTTTCTGTAAAATTCAATAATATTCACTTTTTTCAGAATTTTACCAAAATATAGGGTCGAATTTAAAAAAGATAAATCACATGCAAAATTTTTTACTTTTATAAAAAATAAATAAACAGAAATCTCCAGAATGTGATTTATTTTTTTCTTTAGAAACTAATTAAAAAAGGGTTTCCATGTCCACTTGACAACAACTAATCGCTCATAGTGATTTCCAGTGACATGCAATTTATCACCAGCAGTTGTGTGTAATAGTAATAGTGTAATACACCCTCCTGTCAGTATGGAGGCAATCCATCATTTTTCACCAAAACTTATTTTTCATGATAGTAGTACACTAGTACGTATTACCCTAAAATTAATTTGTACACAAAAGATATGTTATATTATTGTTTGTGAATTGCGATTGAGAAAGTAGTACATGATTCTGATTCCGTAGGTCAAATTACTTTTCAAATTTGATAGTAAATCTTGAATTATTATTTAGATGTAAATACTCGCAGCTAATGATATACGAATCTGATCTCATGTTGATTGTTGAACAAAATGGTTGATTCTAACCGTATACATTGAAAACCATAGATCTCATCATCCTTGAAATTAAATTGAACTAAACATGATGTGACACATAACGGCCTCTAACAGATTCTTCTAGTTCAGCCTAACCAACTAATTAACCACCATGGCACCATTAACTAACTGCTATTTGTTAGCTTCTTCTCTCCAATACTCCTACTACAAGTAACAAACTCTTTGTGTATTGCTTCACACACACTCCCCCTTGCTTCTCTTCTTCTTTACTCCTCTGTTCTGATCTGTTTCTGGCATTATATTTGTTGTTGTCTTTGGTAATTGTCATTGACTTATTGTGTATGTTTATCATAATAATGGTGAGTTAGCAGGTTTGATAATTATGTGAAAAACTGATGTTGATGGTTGAGTTAGCATGCTTTGCATTTATTAAATAAAGAAAGAATTTAAAAGTCATTCAATGTGTATTGATTTGCTGCATTTAAAACCCTTAACTTAAGTCTTTATTTATAACATAAAGACTCACCCACACTTCTTACATCAAGCGATGTGGGATTTTTATACACATTATTTTCAACAAAACCCAACAACCGTTATTTCTGTTATTACAAGATCTGCATCTTTAATTACTTTAAATTATAAATTAATTAATGTAAACATGAGAATTCGGTGTGCAGCAGCAGGAGGTGATGGATCATTTAAACATGGTAGGAATTATGGGTGGACGAGTTGCTCCCCAACCTGCATATATTCAACAGTAGTAATTTGTTAACTTTGATAATCTTAATAATTTTAATTAATATATATATAGATAGATAGATATACCTTTGGAAGGGTCATAGCCTCTTTCCTTAAGCTCTTGGTGTTCTTGACACAAAGCACAAGGATCACAGCAGAAATGAACACAACAATCACAGCAAGGTTCAGCTGGTAAATCATACTTTTTCCTCAATCTCTCTCTATAAACACATGAGTATATCCAGTGACACGAAACCGTCATAAGTAGCCCATACACACACCCTTGCGCACAGCATGCTATAATCATCAAAACCACACAATTAGAAACACTCACTCAAATCAAATATATATAATACCATCTTTAAATGACTTACAACTCTTTCCTTCATCCACAATTTCTGCAATTTGGCCAAAGGTTACGCATGGTAGACAGCACGTTATTAAACCTGCATCATTATTAGTGTGAATTATTTATCAAATTAATTAATTATAGTGTATGTATGTATAAAGCTTACATACATGTTTTACAGTCTCTTCCACAGCCAAATAAGTGAGCATTCCATTTGGGTCGACGACCAAACACCATGTTTCTTGATGTGCTAATAATAATTCACAAGCACCACAGATAGAGAGATATATAATCATTATTACCTTATCTTGTACTATTTATAATATGTAACATATATATCAAAATTATATTCTATTTCCATTGGAAACATCAACAGCGAAAATATTGCGTGCCTGCAAGTGTCCTTATTAATGTGCCATCATGACTCATTCAATTCTATATCAAGTAGAAAGTATCGAAATTATTGTCCTCCCTACAACGCCATATATATAATATAGAAAAAGTTTCAAATATACCGATGTTAATGCTATATCGATGCACCATATACTTAAAACTTTTCCAATGCAATAATATAATAGTTCATCTTGCCGTCTATTAAAATGTATGACTTTTAATTTCTTTTCTTCTACCAAACCACCAGTTATATACACCAATGGTAACATACATAAAATATTTTATATTGGTTTAAATTAGTCTATTCTTTCTCCTCCTCAAAACACATAATAAAAAACAACAAGTTCAGTTGAATTTTATCAAATCTGATCAAAAGATAATATATAAGTATAATTTGCACTAAAAATGATTTAACCAAAGACGATAACCAGTGATGACAAAAACATGTTAATTTGGTTTTCACACTCATCAGTGTTCTTTTTTTTTTTTTTTTGGAATTATGGAGAAAAAACTGAAAACAAGTAAAAATAGAAATAGGGAAAATGTTTCTCACAAAATCCTAAAAAAATATTATTGTAATTTTCAGAAAATAACAAAAAAGAAAATAAGTTTGAGGAAAAAGCTAAGGCTAAAATTTTCCAAGACATGGATCCTGATATATAGTAGTTGAAATAATGTGGGCATGATGATGATTGGACAAATTGAATTGAGTATATATGGAAAGAGGTGAAACAAGTCCCTGAATTCAAGTACCATATCCTTATTATTCCTTGCACGCTTGAATAGCCTTTAATTTTTGGAATGTCAAATAAGAGATCTATACTTAACTATTAGCTAGTATTGTTGTAGTGAATAGTGATGCACAAATAGTTGCAGTACAGTTTATAAGCACTAAGTGGACAAAGGAGATAGGATTTTGGTTCCACTTGGAATTGTTGTTTCAATTAACAGTCAAATTCAAACTATACTCTTCCATTTAAGTACCATCAGCTTTATCCCAGGGTTACTTATTGTTAGCATAATGTGGCATGAAATCTTCTTGGATTTGCCCAACACACCCTGGCATTATTACCCTTTTGGTTATATTGTTCCCATTCAACTTTGTTTTCTTTCCTTTTTCTAAAAAACTAATTATTTATTTTCATACTATTAAAATTTAACATACGTAAATATTTATCGATTTAATTGACTAATCTGAATGATAAACGATTCATATTCGTTTAAGATGATTACAGAATTCAAAATTTAGAATATGCAATTATTTCATTGAAAAACTCATATATTACAATTAAGTGCGGGTCTCGAATTAGGTCTAAATTAATCGGAACGAAACTCCAAATATCAAGTGAACATAGAAAAATATATAAATATTATCTTTCGAAATAAATAAGTATAAATTAGGAGTTAAAAAGAAGGTTCTAACTTGATGGCTCTCTTAGCTAAGTAGGGTTGTTATAAGTCATAAGAGTAAGGATGATTGGGTTACTTGAGTCTCAAGCTATATAGCAGAATAATTGTATACATACATTTGGATTATTAGTTTCTTCTGTTATGTTAATTAGATATATTATTATTGGTATATAAAAACCAACCAGAATGTAAATGATTTGTTCACAATCCATTCCACAACAATCTAATTCTCTGTCTCATATTCCCTCTCTGATGACACACGAAGAACTTCTTCTTCTAATTCTACACTAAATCTCTCTGAATGAGGTCCTAACAACCATGTCCTTAGATTTATTACAAGCATATATACCTATAGTTAAAATCTTAAGTAGTATCACCAATTTATTTGAATTTAGAAGCTTTATTTCTACCAATCATGCATGTCACATGTAAATAAGTGGGTCTTGTTACTTTTTAAGCATGTGGAGATAATGGAGTCATCAACTAATAACATATTAATTAATTAATTAATTAATTAATAATGTTAGTGCCTTCTCTGAAAAGCATTTCATAATTTGTGGGGTGATTTGTATCCGGCCTAACTCATACTATATATTAGAGGTGTGATTAATTACTGATTACTTAATCACACCTCATTCAACCACTTCAACATATTTTTCATGTTTCTTTTCATTTTCATGCATGTTTAATCTCTTTTTTTTAATCTTTACATTGTAGTTATTAATTTGTGATTGAATATAATAAATTAAAGTGGTAAGGAAAGACATTTATAATGGTTTTCAGAACTTCAGTCAAATAAATAAACTAATTTTTTAAATAATATATAAGACCCAATAACAATAAATTAAACCCTTCAACTTGTAGCTCCTAATGTAAGTGAATTCTATCACATCATTTTTTTTATTGGGTTATGAATAAGATAATTTTCGGTCATGAACACCTTTTTTTGCTGCACTGAGCAAGCCAAATCTTATATGATTTGAAATTCCACTTTAACTATTTTTTAATTCTTATAATTAACCGTAGGTTAAATTAATTAATTAACCACTAATCAAATGACAGATGAAAGGGAAAAAAAAGAAATTGTGTAAGGAACGGCCAATTAAGTTGTTACGAAATGCAAATTCTATTATTTATTTTTAGGTAAATATCTCTTAGTAATGGCCAATGAATCTGCTACTAATACATCACACTGGTTTTCTTTAATAGTTTCTCTTTCTTATACTACTTTATTTGATTAATGGATAAATTAAAAAACGTATAGATATATGTGGTTGATTGGAATCACCAGTAACTTAACAAATAATATAACTGTTGGATATGAAGAAAATCAAAGTATTTAATTTGTATTTGATAAAATGTAGATCGTGCCAATTATTGTTACTTGCCTTGTGAGGAAAAAAATCATATTCAGATTACACTAATTACATGGATATGATTTAATACATTGACATGGAAGAAAATTAGCAGCCCAATTTCACACCTAATTAACTAACTTTTATGGTACACAAGGCACATATATAAATATATACAACAATTCTATTTGTTGCGGAATCGTGGATAATTTCAATACAAATCAATCCTATGAGCTTTACTATTATAGTAATTTCCAGGACAGATTGGATGAGGCACAATCAAGTCCCACTTAAACCCGGTCTCCTTAGACAGAATTTTATTAACAATAAAATTCCCAGGAAAGGCCGGAGGGGAGAGACCAGTCTCACTAATTCCAACCTCCTTAGACAGAACTACTACCACAGTATTACTCTATAAATTATTTCTACCCAATAACCCACTAACAATATATATTGAATACTAGCAATATTATAAAAACACAGATAAATAAATAAACAAATAACAATAAAAGAGAGAAAGAAAAGAACACACCAATTGATAACGGAATTCGGCCAAAATTTTGCCTACGTCTCCGGTCAGCACTACTTGTAGCTGATCTCTTTAATATGTTAATATATGTAAAGAGGATATAATAATTTTTGGGATGCCTCAAACCTTAGGAACTTAAGTTCCTTTTATAAGAGGCTAAACCCCCCTCCAATAAGTGCTTCATACGATGTGGGGCTAATTGTGCCACCAACATCACAAATCTCTACCTTGGCACAATTTAGAGACCCCATCAAACAAATATAGTAGTGCTGACTCAAATCAAATCAGACATACAGGATATTGACCAAGTCTAAACAATGTTTAAACTTGGTTGACGTCACCACCTTAGTCATCATATCTGCAGGATTCTCTGAAGTGTGTATCTTCTGGAGCAATATCTCCTTTTCTTATAGAATTTCCCGCACAAAGTGATAGCGAACATCTATGTGCTTTGTTCTTGCATGATAAACTTGGTTCTTCGCTAAATGAATAGCGCTCTGACTGTCACAAAACACTTCTATGTATTTTTGACCAACTCCCAAGTCTTCAAGAAAACCTTGAAGCCAAATCGCCTCTTTTACAGCTTCTGTCAGTGCCATGTACTCTGCCTCTGTTGTGGACAAAGCTACTGTTGACTGTAAAGTAGATTTCCAACTAACTGGTGCCTTTGCTAGAGTGAACAAGTAACCAGTCGTCGATCTTCGCTTATCCAAATCTCCTGCATAATCGGAATCACAATATCCAACTATGCTTTGACCAATGATACT
>JASCZI010151538.1:6700-29752 GCA_036250425.1 Stylosanthes scabra | reverse complement strand
CAAATTAGCTCAACAATAAGAAATCAACACCCTTCTACCCTAAGAAATTTAAAAGATCACCATATCTAAAAGCATTGATAAATAAAAAAAGAATCGATAAACAATTCGCTAAGCATTAAGAATTAAGAAATCAACACACTCTATATAGCTTCCAATTTTTTTATTATTTATTATTTTTTTTAATGCAAACAGCATAACTGCATAAGTGATAACAAATTCAGCAAGAACCAAGAAGAAAACAACACAGTAAACACCAGCAAGAAGTGAACAACACAATAAGAATCAAAGAGGAGAAGAATACCTTACCGAGTCTGAGGAGAGGAACAAGCTGGAACGCGACTGCCTGAATGTGACTGAGTTGAGGAGCTTGGCGGCTAGAATTGGAATGCCACGGCGATGAGACGAGGGACGTAGACGGCAGAGCTTGGCGGATTTCAAATAGCGGCTTTAACCTCAGGGAGAGGGCGTAACGGCCAGAAGAGAAGTGAGAACGGTGGCTGGGTGCGAGAGAAGGTGAGAACGTTCTAACAAGAGTAACCCTCTCAGAGTACTAGGTTAAGAGCAAGGTTCTCAAAACCAGATCAATCATTGAACTGGTCAATGATTAAGTGACAAATGGCCACAAGAGTTGACGGAAGGAAAGGAGAGAAGGAAGCTCGAATGATGGAAGGATAGAAGAGAAGGGAGACAAGCTTAGACGTTGGTTCGGGTTATTGCTGGAAACGGTAGTGACGGGCTCAGGGCTGAGCGTTGAGAGAGATTCTGAAGTGGGAGGGTGGCTGTTAGGGTTAGGGTTGGTCTCACTCAATTAAAAAGTTGTATTTATATTGTCAGATTTTTTGTTTCACCATTATTTTTTGATTTGGTAGCTGTATGGGCCAGCAATCCCAAACCACACACAAAGTAAAGAGAATTAAATCTTAGGGTGAAAAGAATTCAACCTTTGTCCAAAAAAAAAAAAACTATAAAACGTACCTAAACATGAGAAGTGGGCTGAATTCAAAATAGAGATGCAGATACTTACAATATGGCCTCAGATTGCACCCCCAGATTTCAATTTTGTCCTAAGTTAGCTCTTCCGATAACAAAGTGCCTATGTGGATGATTAAGTGCCATGCTAGCTATTAGGTGGCCTGGAATCAGTTATTTGATATGGCAAGTTTGCCCCAGACTCATTTTAGCCTCTGTAGGTGAACATTAAAATTCTGCAATTAGTGTGCGTACAAACTGTAAATTGCAAACTAAATGAGACAAATAAATTTTGAAATTGGATTGTTGTGATTAACAATAGTCATAATTTGCAAGCCTGGCATAATTAAAGGAGTATCTAAAGTGATGTCTTCAGTATCATCATGATTACACAAACTTAAAGGTCAAGCTAAAATTTGCTAAAGTTTTTCAAAACACATCCCTGAACAACTAATTCCAATATAAACTTGTCACCAAAAAAAATTCCAATATAAACAACCACCAAAGCCATAACTTCCTAATCATTTCAGGTTTCAACACAAGAAACACTACACAACCAAAACCAATGTTTTGTTGATTAGTGACATTCAATTAGAATTGCATATGATTAATTGAGTGGTTATCAAATTATTTATCTGCAAATAAAATTGTGCACAGATTAAAAAACAAAAACTAATTTTCTTTCATCATCATGAACGAATCACTGTCAATTGACTGATTGAGTATGAGCATTAAGTAAAAACTGATTTCACTAAATTGACAAGCAACTTAAAAGGCCAAATTTAAACTACAAAAAAAAAAAGTAATAATTGCACTAAATTGACAAGCAACTTAAATTATCGAAAAAAAGTTGACAACCAACTTAATGCTCAATAACCACTTTGCAATCAAAAGTGGACAGCAATTAAAATTTGCTTTCTCAACTTGAACAAAATAATAACAATAATAAATAAGATAATACCAAAACTAATACAATTAAGATAAGATATAAGGCTTTATTATATTCTTTTCTTTGCATTCAACCTAAATCCCCATATATGGATTAGTACAAACACAGAAAGAAAGGAGAAAGGGAAACTAAACCACAGAAACAAAACATCATTTTAATAAGTTCTTATCGGATCTTATCAAAAATTTAAAATGACAATACCTTATCAGTTGTATAGTATGATTGCAACAACAAAAATCAATTGCATTAAATAAAGCAACTTAAAAAAATAACCAATTTGCAATCAAATGTGCCTAGCCATTAAACTTTTTTCCTCAAAAAACAGGGAAGGTGCTGCTGAATTTATATTACCAGCCAAAATCTTTAATAATGAGAATTCACAATACAACAAACACCACATTTCAACATCGGAACAACATCTAAACTTACTTAGGAGATTTCAAAATGTTTCTAAAATTCTAAAGACAAATGCTATTTTATACAACATATCATTAAACCAAACAATACAGGCTACACATGAAGTCCATTATCAAAAAAACATATAACAATTTTTGGGTTTCAGTTTCGGTGACAAAGAAATTCTTAATTAAATTTACCATTTTGTTAACAAGTTCATCGTTTTCTCTAAATTAGTGAGACTTCATCATAATTATAACAAAAAAAAAAATAGCAGTTTCAGAACCCTGAATCAATCTCTCTTCACAACGAATCCAAAGACCATTAACAATATAATATAGCACAAACAAATGACTTTTAAACCTAAACCAAAGTAAACCCCCAAAACAGAATGGGGAACTTACTAACCTTTCTTTTGCAGGAATGGTGCTTCCAACGTTCTCCTCCTTCGCTCTAGCAACAGGGAACCACGGCGATGATGGTCTTC
This sequence comes from Stylosanthes scabra, assembly GCA_036250425.1. Taxonomy (NCBI): domain Eukaryota; kingdom Viridiplantae; phylum Streptophyta; class Magnoliopsida; order Fabales; family Fabaceae; genus Stylosanthes; species Stylosanthes scabra. The sequence continues at coordinate 26,951 of JASCZI010151538.1, read as the reverse complement.
CTCTCCACAACGTATGTGAGGTCATGGAGAAGAAGAAGAGTCCTTTTTTTTTTTGTGTTGTGATCAGAGTGAGAACATGTTTTGAGTTGAAACGCCCAAACCCTTCAAAAGGCTCCGTATTATGTAACCGGGAAGCAGCAATTTAGCATTCTAAGTCTTAACCAATTTAACCTAAATGACCAAAAACAAAAATCAATTAATATAAAGCAAAATTAACAAAACTGGGATGGGAAACTTTTAAAAATCAAAATTAATTCAGTCATTTTTTAACCAAACCATTCTCTATTGATTTGCTTTAAAAAAAAAAAAAAGAACAACAGTACACTGAAACTGTGAAACAGCATAAGCAAACTTGGTGGCTTACCTTGGACGGACAGACGTGCAGAGAAAACCGAGACAGATGACGGCGGCTAGGCGGCGAGGCAGGGACCTCCAAGCTGAGACGCGAAGAGGCGACAGTGGCTGGCTGTTAAGACGCCACTCGATGGGGAAGCGAGCTGCAGGGAGACAGCGGTTGCAGCGGCGAGAAGACGAGCTGGTCGGACGACGGTGGTCAGCGGCGGAGAGATGAGCCGAAAGTGGAGGCTATGCTAGAGCAACATTGGGTGAGAGTGAGTTCGAGAGAGAACAAAGAAGCTACTAGGCAGAAGCTATAGTATTCATATATATTTTGGAAAGCATTTTTAAAATATTTATTTAATTTTGTTTTGATGATTAAATATTTATTTAATTAAATAATTAATAGTATAATTTATTTTTTTAAAATTAATGAATTGAATATATATATATTAGATAAAACATTATTTGTTCAACTATTTTAGTATTTTATAAATATTTTTTACTGTAATTAAATATCAATTTTTAGACACTTCCAAATATATAATTAATAAAAAAAATATACTATTCTATCAAAATCATAATTATATGTTTATGTTTATAGGTAGAACTAATAATACATCCTTACATTACTAATAACACACCATTAATATTAATTTATCAAATTATCTCAATTTTGTTTTTTTTAGTATTCATCTTTTTAATAATTAATTATAATAAGAAACTATCTATAATAGTAATAATTGTGCCATTTAAAAAATATTTTTTTATCATATTTGATTTTCAATATTAAAAATTACTTTTCTTTTTATGAAAAAGAGTGATAGATAATTTTTTAAAAGAGACTCTTTATATGTAACTCTTATATATAATAAGACTTTTTATATGTAACTCTTATATATTAAGACATTTTATAAAAAAAATATACTTTTTATATTTCAATAATATAAAAAAATTAATTATTAAAATATATTTCATTTTACGGAAAAATAGAAAACAACTTTTACAAATAAATTTAATATATAAAATATATCAAATTATTCATAAAAGATTATACCACAAATAAAATAAAAATTAGTCTAAAAGTTATGAGTTTTAATGATATGATACCGCATATATATGTTGATCTTTAATTGGATAAATGAGTTATATTTTATTTTATCCATAAGAAATGCTTGCATTGTGTAAAAAAATTTTACTTTCTAATTTTCTCTATAAGTATCTGATTATAGAAGTTTCAAACCAAATCAAGAGGTTGATTACAACTACTTATTTTTTTTTTTTTGGGTGACTGATTACAACTACTTATGTTTGCAAAGGAAAACAAACTTGGATAGAGAAGATGGTGAACTATCATGGTTCAATGGTGATGTTACACCATATAACATGTACAAAAATCATCCATGCAATTTGCTAATTATATATCTATCATATTTTGATATAGTTCCAGCACCGAAAAGGATATTATGATGAATAATTTAGGTTTTTTATTTTTTATTTTTCCAAAGAGAAAATTTCAATAACAAGAATATAAATTTATTATACAGAATTTTCCCACAGATTAGTGGGTTTGAAATTTTTTTCCTAATATAATATGAGGTTGTCAATATTCATATGATAATTGTATATAATTTGAATGATCATGGCCCAAAATAAGTTAGGCAGTTAGAATATTGAAAATTAAACCGTCAAAATTATAGAGTCGGACTTACAAAAATATTTGTTCAAATAAATTTTTTTCAACAATTTATTCAACCAGATACTTTCAACAAGTTTATTTGCAAGAGGACGTGAAACAGGCTCATGAAGCAGCCCGGGCGCGGGGTCAACAGCTAATATATATAAAGCCTTGACCAAATAAGAGAATTAAGTACCAACCACATACCCTACTAACACCACAACCACGCACCACTGCACTCATAATAGTACTACTAACACTATTCCTCATATATAATATCAACTGCGTCAGCTGCACCTAATAGACTGCACTACCCACCAGATAGGCTTGTATCTAGATTATATATGCATGTGTATAATTTCATTATATTCAAGTGTTACCATTACTGCTCCTACGTACTACGTATAAGCAATGCATTATAATATGAACTCCAGTACTAGCTACTGTACTGCATCAATAACTTGGTTAAGTATGTATGCATCAACATGAACATGAACTAACATGCATGATCAACTAGTCTAGGTTGTAGTACATTATGTATATACACATAGCCTGATGTTACATAACAGTAACAGCTTTTTACTGACTATACTTTACTTTAACACTGGCGGAGTAGTAGTCATGATTTGATTTTGCAACCATCGTCAAACTGCACAAGTGCACCATTATTGTAGATTTTCAATCATAAAACCTATATCTATAGCTGTATGTATATATATAGGACATCATATCCGTCCTCTTTCACACTTACACTCTAATAACTTTGACCATACCCCATGCATCTTTTGACTCTCTTCAATTATTTGCTCTATCCTCTGCACAATTACGACAAACATCTTCCACAATAATTACAACAAAATAAAATATCACACTTTTCGTCAGGCATGAAAAGAATAACTGCGTAGAATAATAATAGGCATGTTATCCGATTTAACGAGTAAACTTTGGAGCAACAAGCATAGGCGTTTATGGTTTAACTTGCTTAATTGCCTCCAATGTTTTATATGTTAGCCTTAATAGCCACTCACATTTCTACTTATTATTTTTGGGTCATAGCTTAGCTACTCACACAAACATCATTTTGTTTTCAGTCAATGCTCCTAGTTTTTTTTTTTAGTCGTCTTAATGGTCGTAGTTTAATATCAATAAAAAAAATTAAAATACATAAATACACAAATAAGTTGATCACTCGATGTCTCGATAAAATAGGTGGGAACTCTGTGTGTCTTTTCTTTTTCTTTTTTCCTTTTTTTGTTCGTCGGTTTCATAATAGGTGGGAAGTTGATGTAAATGTCAACAAAATTTGTGAACACTGACTTGGGTTCTCCTTCGTTTTTTTGGACTTGAGCTTTTTATATTTTAAGGAACGACTAGAAAGTTCTCCTCAGTCCAAAGCCCATTTGAATTGACCCACTAGGATATTGGGCTAGTATTCCAACCCTGAACTTATCTTCGGCCAAAACCTATGAACTTATCTTATTTTTTTTAACAATAACTTATTTTTTTTAACAATAACACGATCTAGTCTAGTGATAACTCATTAATATATTTAAATAAATGTCGAAAATTTGCATCATTTGTATATACAAAAATCTATTAACAAAATACAGACTCGTCGTTCATAATTTATTAGGACCTCTCCTTGTTGCTCTCCTAGGGTTCCCAAAACAGTAACAAGAGTGTAGTGAACAGTATTCCGTTTCTAGTAAGCAAGTCGAGATAAATCGCCTCTGAGTGCTGATTCTTGTCGGTTTTTCCTGCAAATGGAGGGAACATCATCAGAAATTAACGAAGAAGGAATAGAGAACAGGGAAGAAATAGAAGAAGAACAAGAAGATTATCTGGAGGTTGAAGATGGAGATGTAGAAGAAGGGGTTGAAACATGCAAGCACAGTATCATTGGGAAGCTGCTCACAGACAACACAATCAAGCCAATGTGGGTCCAAACAGCGATGGACAACATTTGGAGAAAGCCTGAGGGTTTCAAAATGGTGGAAATACAGCCAAAGCTCTACCAATTCTTCTTCAACAGGGAGACTGACATGAAGAGAGTGCTGAATGGTAGTCCTTGGAGCTTCAGGAATGCATGGCTAGTAGTGAAAAGATGGGAGAGAGATGTAGGCCCTACGGAAATGGATTTCTCAAAAGTTGAAGTCAAGATCTAAATGTGGAATATGCCCGAACACTACAAGACCACAACACTGGGAAGAAAGATCGCAGGCAAGGTAGGAAAGGTCAAAGAATGCAGCCTCTACACAACAGGACCGGGGCAAGAGAGTTTCATGAAGGCAACAATTGAGATGAATGTCACAAATCCAGTGAAGAGAGGTATCATGATTGGAAGTAAGAAAGACAATCTAGTTTGGGTGGAGTTTAAGTATGAGAGATTACCTACTTTCTGCTACGCTTGTGGAGTCATAGGACATGATGAGGCAAATTGTGAGAGGGTGGATGCTCAGGAAGAAAGCTGGACTGAGAAACCAAAGGATTGGGGACCATGGATGAGAGCAGAAACAGTGGGCAAGAGGATGGATACACCTGATCAGAAACAAACTCAGATGAGAGATAGGCAAAGAAGCAATATGAAAGAGATGATACAGGATGGGGGGAAATGTGTTATAGCAAGAATGGCATGTTTAACAATGAAAGAACAATCCATAACAGTGAAAAGCAAGAAGTCTCCTGGGGAAAAACATAATGAGGTAATTACAGAAAAGAAGTTGCCAAAGAAAACAGAAGAAAATAAGAAGATCACTGAAGAAGGGGAAAAAACCATTACAACAGATACATCAGTGGGCAATAGGGGTGGCAAAGCGGGTAGCCCGCCCCGCTTTGGCCCGCCCCGCCAAAGCCCGCCAAAAAAAGGACGAGACGGGGCGGGCTGAAAAAATTGTGCGAGTTCAAAATACTAGCCCGCCCCGCCCTATGGCGCGTTGGCGGGCCCCCGGCGAGTTATGGCCCGCTCAAATTTTTTTTAAAAAAATAATAATTTATTCCAAATCCAAATATAAATTAAAAATAATAGAATTTTTTAATATTTTTTCTTAATTATCAATGCTAATAAAATTATTCGTTGTAATATACATTATTTAATTTTTTTTAAAATATGAAAAATAGAAATCTCAATTTGATATTCAAATAACTATATAAGAAACCTATAATACAATGTATATAAGAATATAAAATAAATAAAGAAATAAAATTACAATTTTTAATATTCATATGCATGTATATATTCTCCTAATATTCACAAATATTTTATAAATTTTAAAACAAAAATCGAACACCTTGGCCCGGCGGGCCGGTCCGCCCCGCCAAAACCCGCTGATTTGGCGGTGCGGGCTTGGCGGGTTTTTTTATTTCGGTGGGTTCAAAATCCTAGCCCGGCCCGCCTTTTTTGGCGGGTTTGACGGACCGGTCCGGCGGGTTCGGCCCGTTTTGCCACCCCTAGTGGGCAAGATAGGATCAAAATATGAAGCAGGAGGAAAAGGGAAAGAACAAATGAACAAAGAACAGGGAGGAAAAGTGGCACAGAAGACATGTACAGGGAGTCATGAAACAGATGACAAAGCAAAACAGGACAGCCAGGGCAAAAGATGGAAGAGATTAGCATGGGAGAACAGAAGCAATAAGGAGAAGTGTGAAGATAAGGGGAATGAGATGAGGAAGAGAAAGAATGAGGAGAATACAGATATGGAGATGGATCAAGAGAAGAACCCAGCTAAAAGACAATAACAAAATGTTGACAACCATCAGGCAGAGGCTGCTAGGCAGCCCTACCAAGCGCAATGAGACTGCTTAGCTGGAACTGCCGTGGGCTTGGGAACCCATGGGTAGTGAGAGTTCTTAATAAGCTCTTAAAACAACAAGTTTCCAATCTTATTTTCTTAATGGAGACAAGGAGAAAGTCGGTGGAGATGAACAGAATGCGTAACAAGGGGCGATTAGTTAATGTGATGGGGATAGATTGTGAAGGAGATGGGAAACAAAGATCAGGAGGACTAGCAGTAATGTGGGACAACTCCATTGAGGTGGATATCAGCACTTACTCAAGGAATCATATGGATATGATAATTAAGGAGGAAGATGGTGGAAGACTATGGAGACTTACTGGATTTTATGGAAACCCGGAGGCAGCCAATAAGCACAAATCATGGAAACTTCTAAACTCATTGGGGCAAACCAGGGACATGCCATGGCTAGTTTGTGGCGATTTCAATCAAATACTTGAGCAGAAAGAGAAGATAGGAGGACTACCAGTAACTTACACATAGGTAAAAGGCTTTCATGAATCTCTCCAAATAAACCAACTTCTTGACTTGGGATTTGTGGGGCATGAGTATACTTGGACTAATAGCCAAGCGGGGATGCAAATATTCAGCAGAGGCTAGATAGGGCGGTAGCGACTATGGATTGGAGGGATGCTTTCCCATAAATAGTTGTTAAACACCTTCAAAAATATAGGTCAGATCACTCTCCAATTCTATTAGATACTGCAGGGGCAAAAACAACCAGAAAGAAGAGGCCTTACATGTTTAGGTTCGAGGAATTGTGGCTGAGAAGTTCAGAGTGTGAAGCAATAATAAGAAAGAGCTGGAGAGAATCTAGAGAAGCTATAGAAGCGAAATTACATTGCTGTGGCACAAAGCTGAAGAGTAGGAGCAGAGAACATTTTGGAGACTTAACCAAACAAATTCAAGAAAAGCAAGAGCAGATGGAGCAGCTAACAAAACAACCACAATCAGAAGAAATAATTCAGAAGTTCAAAGTGTTACAATTAGAACTAGATGAACTATTGCTGCAAGAGGAAATTAAATGGGCCCAAAGATCACGTGCTACTTGGTTGAAAGCGGGAGATAGAAACACAAGATTTTTCCATCAAAAAGCATCACAGAGACTTAGAAGAAATAAGATTCAGAGAATACATGGTGATGATGGAATCCAACATGAAGATGAAGAAAAGGTGGAGGAAGTTATTGTTAATTTCTATCAAGAGCTATTCAAGGCTGAGGAGATATGGAATGTGGACTAGGCAATAGAAGTAGTGAGAGGGAGACTATCCTAGGAAGCCCATGACAAATTAGACAAATTATTCACAAGGGAAGAAATCAAGGCTGCCCTTTTCCAAATGCACCCGACAAAAGCCCCGGGCCCGGATGGAATGCCAGCGCTATTTTATCAGAAGATGTGGGATGTAGTTGGGGAAGACACAACGAATTGGGCTCTAAACTGTCTTAACAATGGAGGGAGCCTTTCTGATGCAAACAAGACTAATATTTGCCTAATACCAACAAAGAATCCAAGACACACAAAGGAATACAGACCTATCTCACTCTGCAATGTGCTTTTCAAGATAGTCACAAAGACTTTGGCTAACAGATTAAAGGAGGTGCTGCAAGGAATTGTGGGAGATTACCAAAGTGCTTTTGTACCCGGGAGATTGATCACAGACAATGCCCTCATAGCTTTCGATATTTTCCATTTTTTGAGAAAAAAGAAGGAAGGTTCTAAAGGATACATGGGGCTGAAGCTAGATATGGCGAAGGCTTATGATCGGATTGAGTGGCCGTTTCTACTCAAAGTGCTAGAAGTTATGGGATTCCCATCTAAATGGATTGACTTAATTGAAAGGTTCCTAAACTCTATTTCATATGCTATATTAATCAATGGCTGCCCCTCAAATTCCTTCAATCCATCGAGAGGACTTAGGCAAGGGGATCCCCTATCCCCTTACCTATTCATTTTGTGTGCGGAAGTTTTCTCTAGCTTACTCATTAAAGCCCAAGAAAGAAATCTGATCAGAGGTATAAGGATTGCTAGGTCTGCCCCGGAGATATCACACTTGTTTTTTGCCGACGATAGCATCATTTTCACAAGGACATCAGACCAAGACATCTCAACAGTGAAAGATATTCTTTCCCTATACCAATCAGCCTCCGGACAGCGGGTAAACTTGGACAAATCTGAACTCTCATTTAGCCGAAATGTGCCAATTTTCAGACAGACCCTTATCCAAGACTGGTTAGAGGTAAAGGCAGTAGAAAGCCATTCTAAGTACTTAGAAATTCCCACTTTCGTGGGAAGATCTAAAAAGCAGATTTTCAGTTTTGTTCAGGACCGTTTATGGAAAAAGCTGAAAGGGTGGAAGGAAGGAAGTCTTTCTAAAGTTGGGAAAGAAGTTCTCATCAAAGCTATTGCCCAAGCTATTCCATCCTATATCATGGGATGTTTTAAGCTGCCTAAGGGATTATGTAAACAGATTGAGAGTATGATCAGCAATTTCTACTGGGGAAGTAAGGAAAGGGAGAGGAAAATTCACTGGAGAAGCTGGCAGAAAATGTGCAAAGGGAAGGAGTATGGGGGACTGGGATTTAGGGATTTCGAGGCTTTCAACGATGCACTTTTGGCAAAGCAAGGGTGGCGACTTATCCAAAATCCTACATCTCTTGCAGCTAGAACTCTGAAGGCAAAGTATTTTAACAGGAAAAGTTTTCTTAAAGCAGATTTGGGACATAACCCAAACTACACATGGAGAAGTATCAGATCAGCAAGATGGGTGCTAGAGCTTGGTGGAATCTGGAGAATTGAAAATGGCAGAACCACAAAAATATGGGGAGACCCATGGCTTCCTAATCAAAATGGATTTAAGGTGTGGAGCAGGGGATCAGATTTTGATCAGGAAACAACAATGGACACAATCATAAATCAGAACAATCTACAATGGAATGAAGAGCTAATTTGGCAAAATTTTTTGAGTTTTGAAGCAGAATAGATTATGCAGCTACCAATAGATATCAACCAGAACACAGACACATACTATTGGAAATTCTCAAAAACAGGGGAGTATGAGGTGAGATCAGCTTACCATAGCGTTTTGGCAAACACACAAAGCTCAGCACAACCAAGCAATCTGAACACTCATCAGGAATTCCTATGGAAGCTACTGTGGAAATCTAACGCACACCCAAGAACTTTGAATTTTGTTTGGCGCCTAATTTCTCTGTCACTGCCAACCAGAAAAAATTTACAAAGAAGGGGGGTTAATTGCACAGCTTTATGCCCATTGTGTTGGGAAAGAGAAGAGACAGAGCTTCACCTCTTCAGGGACTGCACATGGTCTCAACTCTTCTGGTTCGCATCAGCGTTCAATCTTAGAACTCAGGTTGCTTCGGAACGGAAGATCAATAAATGGGTCGAAGGACTGCTAACAAGGATCGAAAAGGAGAGAAGGGGGCTTTTTTTGGAACATCTTCACGCGATATGGTTGAATAGAAACAAAATCCTGTTTGAAGACCGGCTCTTGAACCCTGAGGTAGCTGCAGAAATGGCGTCTGCGCGCTCACTTGAGTACTCCGGCGCAAAAAGTACTCCACCAAGGCTCCCTCCATCGAACCCACCAGGTAGCAATAGCAGATCGAGATGGGATGCTCCGCCACCGCCATTCTACAAATTGAACTTTGATGCAGGATGTATGAATTCAGGAAGTAGAGGCGCAGGAACGGTAATCAGGAACGAGGAAGGAATCATTATGATGGCGGCATTATGGAGGCTACCATCCAATCTACCCATCCCTGAAGCAGAGGCAACAACTTGCCTTTTGGGCTTGAAGATGGCCCAAGAAGGGTGTTTTTTGGATCTCATTGTTAAGGGTGACAATATCCAAGTGATCTCCGGCTTGAAAGGGATGAATACTCACAGAAATTCTTTTGGTCTCATGTTAGATAATTGTAAAGTTTTTTTGCACAGCCTTATATCTTTTCAGATTTCTCATGTTAAGAGGGAGGGAAATAGAGTAGCCCACTCCCTAGCTAGCATGACACTTACCTCACCAATTTTTTTGTGGGAGGAAGAAACACCACCTTTTGTATCTCATTTGGCCAATCTTGATGTTCTGGGCCTTTGTTGTTAATACATGTTACATTTCAAAAAAAAAAAACAAAATACAGACTCGTCGAAGAATACCATGGAAAAACAAAAGCATCCACCCTCTCAAATTGGATACAAGACCAATTGTACCATCTTTTCAACAAAAATATGCTGATTTAACTTTTTTCTGTTTGAATTATGAATTATCTTTAATTTGTCCAGCTTTATGGATGGTTAAGGGATACTTAAATTTATTATTCCTGTAATAAGAATTTATTAACAGTTGTCATTTGTTAGTATTTGGAAATAAATGATGAGATGAAATCAAAGCAAATGATTATATCCTAAAATGATCATATGACTATATAAGCTATTGATTACGCATGTCCAATAGTTATGATGCATTCTCTTCCCTCATAGAACTCCTTTTCACACGCATTTCCACAATAACCTCTCGCACTCACATGCTACCAAATTTTATTTAAAGAAATTCATAGCTCTATGTTTAGCTGCCTGATTAATTTTAAATGAAGGAACTCATACCAAGCTTGTCTATCTAATTCTTATCATCAAAATTCAATTTTGGTTTCATTTTCTACTTGCTAATCTTGAATTCAAAAACGTAAAAAAGAAACAAACAAGAGTATTTACTAAAATTCAATTAGTCAAAAGCAAACAGCAATTGAGCATCAGAATTCAGAACTGACTTTAAAGCTGTGAGAGTCTTTATAGTCTGTTAAATAACACTTCAACAATCACGAAAAGACGGGCACGCATAGCAGGAATCAAACCACTACTATTTCATGTATCAGACTAGCACCCATCCTTTTAATCTTTTCTTTTATCACTCATATCATTAGCAATGCAGAAAAAAAAAAAAAAAAAAAAAGAGAAGGACAATCACCAGTGGGGGCTCTGAAAATTCTATTGTCATTAATTAACAACTAAATCATTTCTATTAAATCTTTGTACAGTTTCTTTCTTTTCCAATCACTGTAGCTATCAGTATTGCAAGAACAAAAAAATGTTGATTAGTTTTGACCATCTTGTTCAGTCATCATAAATATTCTCTGAAAACAATTAAAGAATGATGAATAAGAATAAGAAAATGAAAATCATGCTCCTCTTCCATTTCCTCCTGCACACAAAAAAAGAAGGGGTTTGATCATGATTATGCGTGCAGCGTGCATATCACTAGTAACTAAGGGGGTTACATTAATTAAATAATTAATTAATGAGAAAAGAATAATTTAGTACCTAATGATTGTGCAGCACTGTGATTTGTCGTACGGAGGTCCGCATGAGACAGTGGAAACTGGAAAGTGAGTGTTTGATAATTGATAGAAGCTGGCGTGAGTAGGTAACAACATTCATCATTATCAACTGTACTACTCATCATGCCTTAGGCTGATGCTAAATTACACATTACCACCTGACAAATCACAATGCAAAAGAAAACAATAAAGGTAAAGTTGGAATTAGACAAAGAGGTTTGAAACTAAAAGCAGAAACCAAGAAAAGCATCAGAGTATTAAAAAAAAAGAAAAAAAAACTAACCTTTTTCGGTATGTGGGAAATGGGTTGTCTCTATCAACCAACTTCTCTCCATGTATGTATGTATGAATTTCTTCAAAGCAACTCCCTCTTGTTTGACCAGTTCTAAATTCAGGTGGAAAATTAATTGTAATTGTAATGACAAAAAAGGACTTAATAGCATCATAGATAGATGTACAAGGGAAAGAGAAGTTACTTGAATATGCATGGAAGCATCAAATATGCAACCCTGCTGTTTGCTTCAGAAAAAGGTTAGTTCTGTATATCCATGGGAATATGGCAAAAGTTCCTCCACTTCAATTCTGGAACGAGAACAACTCATACTTTTCTTCATTCTTCCTCCATGACTAGACTCAACCTCAGCCCAAAATATGCCATAAACAGGCCTATGGTCTGAGAATCTTGATTCTCCACGCACATAAGACAATTGATGTAGTCCTCCACCGTGCCACAAAATACGGTCACACCTAAACCAAGAAAAGAATATTACTAGATGTTCGTAACATGCAGCAGAAGTAATAGGGTAATCCGTAATAATAATGATCTCACCAAGCAGGTGTTCGCCTTTTCTCCTTAGGGTGCATATCATCTCCTGCATATCTATCTGAGTTGGTTGAATATTTGTATGTTGGAGGGAAATAAATCTTGCCTTCATTCCATCCCACAAATGCACGACCCTTTTTCTGCTCTATTCTCAGCTGCAACCAAACACAACAACAGTCACATCATATTAACATAACATTCATGGTAACAACTTCTTCTAGTTAAACAAAGAGATAGAAGGTTATTGTTACCATTATCGTTACCTGGTCATTCTCCAATAATGCTCTCCAGTTTTGCATCTCAACAAGTGCCTTTGCTGAGCGGTAGGATAGAGCTATCCGGTAATTCAAATCTCCAAGCCATATAATTCGACTGAAAATTAAATAAATCAAATTCTAAATTACAACAGTGCATGAAAACAGAAATGTTTGTTATGTTCATTGATTCATGCTTACTCATGCTGGAGGATTGTCTCAGGAGACTTGTCACTGTCAGAACCATGAACACGTGGAAACCTTGTCTTCTTAAGAATCTCCATGACATCAGAGTTCCTTCTGAGTTCATCTCCTTCTTTCTGTCCAGAGGTTAAGTGGCTGCAAATGAAGCAAAAACTTGTTTCATGGAGAGACATGCTAATTGATATGGATCCCTGCAATAAGTACATATCAAGGTTTAATCACTCATAACTCTCACACATATATAGCTGATGAATATAATGTTGAATCTGTGAATTGAAATTTGACCTTATTTCCAAGATAGCCCATGAGTCCTCTACCAACACATGACACTTTCATGTTCCCAACATGATCCTTCAACTCACTTCTAACCCAGATGGTAAGAAATATTCCAACCATTTGCTTGCTTGCAACAACACAATACCTTGAGCGCCCTGCCATCATTCCATATCCATCTTCATTGGAGGCAGTTGGAGAAAATGCTGCTGTGTTGGGGGAATCTCCAAGGCCATTGTCATCATCAGAGGAACCCCATCTTGAGTAGTCACTTGGTCTAGAATAGTCACTTGTCCTGGAATAGTCACTAGGCCTATAACCCCATCGAAAACTCGGATCAAACTCACTTTGTCTGTGACCAAATATCACCCGATCACACACACTGAATCTTCTATCTAGCCGCGGCTGCGCAGTTGAAGGATCATTGTCCATTCTCCAGCTGGTTGAAGAAGATGTCTGGAAAGAGCGACGATGATGGTAAGAAGAATTCTTGTGGCGCGCCGATCCCTCGAAATCTGCATCTAATTCTACAACTGGCTGAGGAATAGGAGATGGTGCATAGTAGGCATTGCCTCCATTATTAGCACCAGGAAGATTGTTCAAAGTCTTGCCAATGAGAGCAAGCCACTTTTTTGCAGGACCATTGTCCTCAGCACCTAAGATATTTCCAGCATTCAAGGGAACTATCTCTTGAAATCTGCAACACAAATAAAGGTAGCAATCTTGTTATTACAGCACAGACTTTTCCTGAAAAAACAAGTAAGTTGTTGATTCATACCCAAGAACATAAATATCTGCAGGTGGTGAAGCATGAAGCCAATCATCTATGGTCAAATTAGTTGTTGGGGATCTTCCAGCCACGTTCCAAGTTGCAACAAAAATGCTGCTCATGAAGAAGAGTAATGAGAAACAGAATTGAAATGAGAGAAGGAGGGGACAGGGGGGGAGGGAGCATACATACCTGTAGTTGTGGACATCTATGATTCGAGGATGATCAAGATTCATTCTTCCTCTTCTTCCTCCATGCTCTGAGTTCCTGCTGAACTTGTCTGTACAAAGAAATTCATGAGGATTTTGTGTAAATTATGAGCATCATTCATTGATTCAAGATTGTGTGTGTGTACCTGTTTTGCTCTTCTTGTTGATAGAGCATGGCTCTCTCTCGGAGAAGCTGCTTCTGCTTCTGTATTCCACGTCACCAACTGCAGAAGGAGACAAAACAAATACATGACAATCAGTGTTTGGAATATGCTCCTTCACTTTGTTTAGGTGCATAGGTGAATCCGGAGTAGCCGACAAAATGCATAGGAATTGAAGGAAAGTAGGCTTGAAGAAAAAGAAAAATGTGGACCTCCATAGGCATAAGAGTCCTCCGGAGTTTTGGTTTTGATGTTGAAGAACTTTCTGACCATTCTCTTGGACCATGACAGCTTCATCACAGAGGGAACCAAAGTTAACAGAGTTGCCAAGATGTGAAGAAAATATAAAAAACAGAAGAGTAGAGTGGAGAAGAAGCCAACCTTGGTGTTGTTTGAATTATCAACTCTCATTGTTCATAAAGTTTGAATTCTGTTGTTGGTTTGAGAAGAGAGGAAGAAGAACAATCTCATGTGTTGCTCTGCTTAGAGGGTTATGGTTATGGTTGTGAATTGTGATGCCAAGTAGGATCTTAGAGAAAGAGAGAGAGGGTTTGAATGTTGGATTGTGTGTGTTAAAAGCATATAAGAATAGTGCCTCGTTCTCTGCACAAGGTTGATTTTGAACAGAATAAAGCAGAGTATGTAACAACTTTATTCATAAATTATTAAATCAATTAAATAATATGTGCTTTATAGAGAGAAGAAGAAGTTAACGGGCAGGTTGGTGAATTCCATAGCTTTTAACGATTCTGAAAATACCACAACCAACAAAAGCATGCCCCTCCTCACTCACCAAACCTATCTATTCTTCTTCTTCTTCTTCTTCTCCTTCCCGTTCTGCTCTTCTTACCAAAGCCAAAGCAAAAGCACTTCAACCTCAGAAAAGTATATCATAAATCATTAAGTTATCAATTTTTTTTACTATGATCTTTTTGTGATAAATGTAATCAAATGTTAAATTTTCTTCATAGCTTTTGGGTGCAACATTAGTTTTTATTTACACATGAACTTTTATAGATAGAAACAATAGTTTATTTGTGACAAAGCTATACATAAAAAATTATCAATCTATCTATTTATATAATTTGTTTCTTCTGGTTTTGGACAAAGAAAGTTTGTAACTCAAGTATACTTAGCACTTTTTCTATGATGCCCATGGCATTGCCCATCCCTACAATAACAACAACAATAACAAGGTCTTAATGTCTAATTACATTTGGTGTGCCAATCATAAACAGTTTACATGTAAATATGTATTATCTATCTGTTGTATGGCCTCTCAGACATTACTCTGCACTTCACCACTTTTTGGTTATTTTAATCTGTGTATGAATCGTTCCAAAACTGAATTTTGTCTTTTATGATATAATATAGATAGTATTGGGCATTTTATAGAGCAATGTGATGATATTAGTGCGTATAAATACGTATGATAGGTGGAATGTTTCTCAATTAGGCCTCTTCACCCGAATTTGGGGTTCATCTTTTTCTTTTTGATTCCATGATGCATTAGGAGGAATGTTTCATAATGAATCCGTTTTCTATGAATGTGTTTGTGATGTTAATTTAGACTTTAGAGTCATGCGCCGTCCATGCTACTACTTCCTTTTGAGTTTTGAATATCCTCGAGCCTTCAACAAATCCATGCCATTTCTATTCTCTAATCAGTAATCATCCTCCATAAAACTCTTTTTAATTTTGATTATCAACTTTATATTCTAATGCCATTGGATGATTAAACGTATTTCCCTGTCCCTCACACTGCAGAACAGCAATTTGTTACATGCTTGTATTATTTAGATTGAAATTAAAAGAAACAAAAAGAATAAGAATAAGAATATAAGGGCATTATGTTCCAATAGTATATCCTCCAAAATAAATGCTAAAAAAAACTCCATATGTCTCCACTAAAGAGTGTTTGGTAGTGTTAGATTGCATGATTGGCAGTCAGGTCACAAAAAACCAAATACAGAATATTGATGTTTTTCTTTTGACACTTGGCACCCAAATAAATGTGCAAAAATAATAAGACAAAATTAACACTATGCGGGTCAAATACTCTAATGTTTAACCACGTTGACGATCATTCAATAATCCCAATTTCAGAAAAACAACAGTATAATTAGGAAATAATCACATGAATTAATTAAAATAATCACATGTAACATGACTGTATTCTTAACTTGACATACTAATTATAGTGTATGTGGGTGATGTACTTTTCCTTTTCATAGGAATTTAGGAACATGGTTACGTAAATGCTGGAGCTAGGAATCGAATAATCCAAACAAATTAAACTACCAAAGGGCACAAGTGGATCAAAGATCCATCCATATTATATATGCATATAGTATAGAGTGTACATGTAAATTCAATTATATACACCTATACGGCTACTTAGGCTATATATCTTAGGAGAAAAGAAGTGGTCCCAAAAATTTGGGTGCACAGAGTGTTCATGTAATGTAATAGTCTTACATCTATTTGAGTATAGAAATTAGAAAATCTAGACAAGATTCAGCATCTTCATCAGTGGTATCGTATCTAGCTACCTATGCAGTAAGCAGAACCAACCAATGTTCTTTGGATTCAATACTGATATGATGCCCATTGACGTGTCATTTTGAGGAAGAGAGGCAGACTCTGTGGTTGAGAATTAAATGCTACTTTTTCAACAGATATACAGCAATACAAGTATACAACAATGAATTATTGGACATAAGTTGAATGATATTAAAATCTATCACGCAGTCTGTTTCCTTAAATATATGATTTGAACTTTTGCTTCTTGTGTTGCTTAAATATAATTACATTAATTAGAAGGGAAGAAAGAAGTCATAAAAATCGAAAAAGAAGGGAAAGAAGATCTGGTTGTTGCTTTTGCTTTTTGTGTTCCAAGATTGTAAAATGAAGTGAGGGGAGGGGGGTAAAAATAAGCCGAGTCAAAGGGAGCAGCATCATCTCTTTTCTTTTTCTGCTTTGAACTTTAATTTTCTTCTCTCTTAGTCCATACTCTATACATACACAGTGGTGAGAAATGAGGATTTTTTGGGTTTGGGCAATGCCAAAAAGCTTTCCTCATCCGTCACTATCTTTTGCATTAAACATGGATATACTAACAAGTAACAAGCAACACTGTATAACTATGATGTAGACCTATCTTATCTTATTATAATTAATTTAATCATGCACCACACCACATTCATGGTAATCTTCTACTTCTCCAAAATTTGGTACTATACTTACTATACCATATATGTGCGGCATGGCTCCCTGTAGAAAAGGTAAGCAAGAGTTATAGAGCAGTTTAGAGGTGAAAAGGTAGTGATAATTAGGAAAACATAGTTGGACCAAAGGGTATCCTATTTTGGTGACCATTTTATTAGGGGGTTGTTGAATGAATACCACTCTCTTGCCAAATGACAATGTTAACTATGATGATGCAATGATTCTGTGTGCTTGTTCCCTTGCTCAGGCTGAGGCTTCTGGTACTAGTGGTGGCGTGGAATCTGCTTCTCCAATCCCAAATTGAGGTAAAAAATTGATTGTTGGCCATGGGTAAAAGTAAAACTTTAAATGCATTATTGGACCACATTCCCGCAGGGATGAAATCAAGCTCCAATTCCAACCAAGTACACAAATCATACAATAATTGTATTGAACCTACCTTCTTCTCGCTTACCCTTGCCTATTGCCTATTTTGTCTTCATCACTACCTAAAATTTATATATTTTTATACGTGTAAGGATCATGCAGGTGGTTGCCTAATCTTACATTCTTAAAATTTTGATTAATCCATCAATTCATGTTACAACTTACAAGTGACTAGTGCTTGTACCATCATCCAAGATTCCAAGACATGGATACCCTCTCAATTATCAAATGGGCTCATCAATAAATGCCCCTCATTATTTTGGGCCATGGACTGCTTGCGCTTGAAGTTTTTTACGTTTTGGTGATCCATAACTATTATAAATATTAAAGACTCCGGCCAAAAATTCTAGTCAGATTCAAGTGGTTTTAGGACAAAAAAAAAAAAAAAGAAACAGATTGAAGTGGTTTGACTTTGACCAGAAAATGTTGTTCACCAAACCTTAACTAGAAAGCCAAATCAGAGATGAATTATAAGTTCTTTCTAGTCTAGTTAAGCTATATCCAAAATTCAGCAAAGTATACTTAGAATTTCAACTGAATCCTTTTGCGTTGGGAACTAAAGCGGATCAAGTATAATATAATACTAACACAATGCTCATATGCCATTATTAGAAAACTAAATTTGTTGATTGTTACACAATACTTTTCCTAAACACTAATTCTTTCTGTAACTGTGTATACTGATATATTACATACAAACACACTTATACTTTGCATTACATATGGGAAGCAGCGTCATCATTCTTCAAGAAATGGATAATCAGTATAACCAACAACAGGATCAGAAGTGTAAAACGTTTCGCGCTTGTACTTGTTGAGAGGTGCATTAAGTTGGAATCTCTTTGGCAAATCTGGATTAGCCAAGAACAAACGACCATATGCAACAAGATCTGCCCTGTCCTCAGCTATAGCTTTGATCCCATCCTCTCTCTCATACCCTCCAGCAACAATGAAAGTGCCATTGAAGCCCTTTCTCATTGCCACCAAAGTGTGAGGGCATTCACCTTTTTCTCCAGCTGTTATCATTCTCGGTTCAACCACGTGACAATACAGAATACCATATTTGTTGAGTGCATTAGCCATGTAAAGCCCCAATGCTTCAGGGTTGGAGTCTCCACATTCTCCATAATCAGCGTAAGGTGATAGTCTAAGTCCAACTCTATCAGCTCCTACCTCATTGGCAACTGCCTCAACAACTTCCAAAGGAAATCGACAACGGTTCTCAAGGGACCCACCATATTCATCTGGACGATCATTCACTTTGTCTTTCATAAACTGTTCCAGCAAGTAGCCATTAGCTCCATGGATCTCCACTCCATCAAACCCTACAGATTAGTCAAACATATCAAACTATATAACATAACAATTCTCAGCTATGAATAATCATGGGAACTAAATAAGGCATGTACCGGCTCGTATAGCATTCCTAGCAGCAAGTCTGAAGTCATTAACAACATGAGGAATTTCATGGATGCTAAGAGGCCTCGGTTTTGCGAAGGTATCGACCTCGTTGCCACTACCACGAGGTTGTGGTGAGAGTTGCTTGTCCGTAGAGGATACAGGAGCTTCACCGTTTGGCTGATAACCTTCCGTGTCGTAAACAAGAATTAGTTACGTTCAAATAAAGGAAACTAGTATTTCAAAGAGAGAGAGAGAGAGTAGATACGCGTCTCACGTCTTGAAATGACATTTGTCCTCTATTCTAATATATTTTTGTAAAAAAATAATAATAATAAAGAAAGAGTAGATACATACATGTATTGGAGACCCTTCCACTATGCCAAATCTGGCAGAAGAAGATGCCTCCCTTGGCATGAACAGCCTCCACGATGGGCTTCCATGCCTCAACATGCTCATCAGTCCACAAACCGGGAGTATCCGCATAGCCGCGACCTGTGGGGGATATACAAGTGGCCTCTGAAATGAGAAAGCCGCCATTGGAGGTTCTCTGGGAGTAGTACAACACAGCGTGGGGCTGTGGAACATTGTTATAGGACCTCTGCCTGGTTAGTGGTGCCAACACAACCCTGTGTGATAAATTGAAGTTCCCCATCTTGTATGGAGTAAGCAGAGGAATAACTGTATCCATTGCATAAATATCTGTCTTGTGTTTAGCTTCATTGCTTTATTATATAGTGCAGTGGCTGATGGATCCTCAAACTCAGGAACAGGGCTATAAACAGTTAGCCGCAATTAGTCACCATTTCGCTTTCCAAACGTGATATTTTTATATTGCCTTCAATAACAATAAAACACGCTGAAAGACTTCAATTTCTATTCTATCTCTATATAGTATTGTTTTTTACTTTCTTTTCCCACAACTTTATTAGTGTATAATGTAAGTCTTGGTCAAAAGAAGAAAACATCTTGTATTGTTTTAGTAATGCTTGTTGTCTTGTTGATGGTTAATTGAGAAAGGAGGCAGAGAGCAACACGCCAAATCGAACATGCATGATATTCTTTCTTACGTAATTTGTTTGCCCATACAACATTATTGGAAACAAAACATAAAAACCATCTCAGGTACGATAATTCAGTAATCTTAGCAGTAATCTTAGCAGTGAAGACATATTAAAATGAACAGTTAAAATCATTTAATTACCGTAAATTATAGAGCAGCTGGAATGCTTTCCAAAATATATACTAGTTACATGCTAGGCTACGTGTTAAATCTTGAACCTTCACAATATATATATCAACTTGATTCAAGAAATGGATAATCAGTATAACCAATAACTGGATCAGAAGTG
>JASCZI010151537.1:9396-26992 GCA_036250425.1 Stylosanthes scabra | reverse complement strand
CTTATTTTTTTTATTAATAATGTTGCATGCATTATATATCATTCAAAACTCTTTAAAGCATTGTGATTTATTTATTATTATCAAAAGGTCCAATGCTTCAAGAGATGCCGGCTTGCTACTGGCTCTTACTCGTAGTTTTATTATATAAGATGATACTTAGTTGAATAGCATGGTCTCATACGTGTTAGATTGGTAGATGATCTGAGTAGTAGATGATTTGTATTCTATGTTAGACGACCAGCAGATTTTTTTTAATCAGTAATTAGCCATTAATATCCAAATGTCTTAATTAAAAATATGAAATTTGATTATTTGACTAAAGAAATTGAGTTGATGGGCAAATATGATGCCTAAAATTAATTAAAATTGATGTCCACTTATTTTTTCTCTTATGTTATATATGTTTTGTAACTAAAACTTCACACCCAATCTAACTGGGACTTTTGGTGTGATTGAAAGCTGATAAAAAAATGCCGATTTGCCGTTGTGAAGCTATAACGGTAAATAACCGTTTATTAATTAATAGTTTAATACTAACAATAATATTAATATTAATATTAAATATTTAAATATTTAAAATTGTAAATTTCATTGGCCACATGTGAAAACTAGGTTTTTTTTTAAAATAAATAAACATTTACCTAATAAAATAAAAATATGAAAATTTACCTTTTTCCCTAGTCTTAGTAGTGCCGCAAGGTGAGGGTGAGTGATAGAATTAGGGTAGTGCCGTGGGTGTTCCAATCTGACTCACTGGTGGTGTTCCAACATGCGGATATAAGCACCATGTCGGAGTTAGTAGCAGTCTTCTTGTACAACCTAGGAGGCGGATTCACGGAGATTAGGAAAGTCGGATACCGCTACTTGCAGCGGCAGCCCAACGGAAGGTTCATGCATCTATTGGTGTCGTTATTTAATGATGAACATGTCCGTGTCACCTTTGGATGTCACCACAGACTGATGCCCCAACACGTCAAGGATTTTTTGGTTGAGGTTGGCCGCAACCCATCTGGCCCACCTGTTGCGGCGATACTGGTCCGAATAGCCGAACACCCCTTCGCCGGAAACAGAAGCAGCGATGGATAATTCAAAGTCGGATGATTCGGACTATGCTACGAGCACTGAATCATCCTCTAACGCTCAGGAAGGTGATGAGTGTGGTGAGGATACCCGGTCAGCTCGCTGTCCCCGTTACATCCTTCCGGCACCGCTTCCAATTCCAAGGGTGGAGGACGTGCCATGCTTTTTCCAGCAGCTTGACATGTGCGGATCCCTTGAAGGCGGGGATGGGCAACGATTATAACACGGACAGGGGGAAGAGATCCGTGTGGGCCATCGGATGCGTAATCAGGAAGCGGTTTAGACTGCAGTTAAGAATTATAGCATTCGGAGGAATGCAGAGTATAGGGTTATTGAGTCGGACAGAACCAAGTACCATTGCCGGTGCAAGCATGCGGAGGATGGATGCCCGTGCAGCATTCGGGTTGCCCTGAGGCAGAACCTTGGTTATTGGTAAGTGATTCCTATCCGCAATTCTGATTGTGTTCTGCTTAAATCGACAACTCGCCTAAGCAATGATGTGGCTGTCGCAGGGAGGTACGGAAGTTTGGAGGCACCCACACTTGTATTGCTCCCACGATGTCGGCTGACCACTCTCAGTTGGACAGCAGCCTCATGTCTGCCGTCATTCTGCCAATGGTGAAGACCAATCCTTCTGTCTCTGTTCCTATTCTCCAAAGTGCCATCCAGCAAGGCTATCACTTTAAGCCTTCCTATCGCAAAGTGTGGATTGCCAAGAAGAAGGCCATAGTTATTCTATATGGGCAGTGGGACGATTCATATAACAGGGTATCGCAGCTACTACAGGCATTTCAGATGTTCTTACCGGGCACGGTGGCAGACTTTGAAACGGTGCCGTATTACGACGGGAACCGACTGGATCATGGATCACGACAGTTCGACAAAGTCTTTTGGTCGTTTCCTCCTTACATCAAAGCTTTCAAGCACTACAAGAACTTCATTTCCATTGACGGGACCCACCTCTATGGGAAATACGACGGGGTTTTGTTGATCGCGGTTGCGCAAGATGGGAATGACAATATCTTGCCGATTGCGTTTGCACTTGTTGAGTCTGAGACGACCGAGTCTTGGTCCTTCTTTCTGTCGAACTTGAGAAGACACGTCACTCCCCAACAAGGTCTCATGGTCATTTCGGATAGGTCTAATGCGATCAAAGCAGCACTGAATGATGCAAGGAATGGATGGGGCCCCCCGAGTGCACACCATGCGTATTGCATGTGGCACATGGGTGCGAACTTCATGTCAAGGTTTAGGAACACGAGGGGGAAAGAGTTGATGACCAATGCTGCTTACAGTGCATCGATGAAGGGTGCGGAGCACTACCTGCAATATCTAGAGGCGCATTCTGTGGACATGCATGCGTGGGCCCTGTCATTCCACAAGGATCTGTGGATGAAGCATGTTGACGAGGGTCGTCGCTGGGGCCACATGACGACAATCCTGTCTGAGTGCATCAATGCTGTGTTGAAGGGGACCCGTCGCCTTCCAGTCGCAACAATCATCCGAGCCACTTATGAGCGCCTCCAGCAGTTATTTGTTAGAAAGGGGAGAGAGGACGTCCCGTCTCCACCCGTATTAGGAACGAGATGGACATGGTTGAGCGCGCCGAGAAGAGATGCAGTTTGTGCTGACAGCAGGGGCACACCAGACGTGGGTGTTCGAACGCACCCCAGGGAGACCAGTGAGTTCGGAGATAGGAGGGGTGTTAGTTCATGCATTGCTTATTTAGGGTTTTCGTTATGTTGTATTTTGTTATAATTTTAAAATTAAAGTCAGTTTGTTATCTACGTTTGGTTTTATCAATAGTATCATTTGTTTTTAAAAGCAGTGTTGAAAGTGAGTAATATAAAATCACAAACCCTAAACCGTAAATCCAAGATATCATAGAGCCCTTCAATATATTAGATCCCTACAATATATCAGTGAGATACAATTGGTCAAAGTCCGATACAATAGGCCTAAAGTTCATGAAAGTTCTAAAAAAACAATACATTAGTGAGATACAATAGGCCCACAATACACCAAAGATCTAAGAAAACAAAGGAAGACACCTTAAAGAAACGTACATGAAAGACCTACAATACATGAAAGTTCTAACTAAACAAAGGAAGACATCTTAAAGAAACGTACATAAACGACCTACAATACATGAAAGATCAGAAAAAAACTAAAGCAGACATATCGAGTCGCCTAGGCTCGGTTTCCCCCATGAGCTGGGCGATGGTGCAGATGGGATGATGTGCCACATGGGGGTGGACGGCGATCCCTCTGTGGCCGCTGTGCCCGAGGGCGAACTATCTGATGAGGCGATGGCTCTGGAGCGGAATGGTATGACAGATCATCATGATGTGGATTGTGGGGTGATGGTTGTGACGAACTCTAATAATACTGATGATGAGGAGACGGTGTGTGATAGCTCACCTGAAGCTGGTAATGCGGCTGGGCCTAAAAAGGCAACTGATAACACAGCTGAGGCGAGGACTGGTAGGATGACTGGGGCTGGGGCGAGGACAGATAATACTGCTGATGCGGTGATGGCTGATGGTACTACTGTTGTGATGGATGGTAACACTGAAACCCCTGACACTGCTGAGCTGGGTCAGGATGAGGCTGCAGCGGTGGCCCTGGCCTATAAACCGGCTCATCGGAGGGCCGAGATGCTAGATATTCATGTGCAATGTGATCCATCGTCTGCTCACTGCACGTAAACATCTCGTACATATCCTGCGGTGGTCCGTCAAGATGATGGCCTGATGATCCACCCGCGGATGCATGCGGGGCGGATCCTGAACCGGAACCCTCGCCATGTAGGATAAATCGCTACAGCATGAGAACCACGCTCGAGAAGAAGTTGATGTCGGCTTCGTGTGGCATGGGGTCACCCCCTCCCTAATCATGAACCTCAACCCCATCGAGAATGTCCTCCTGTCGACAGTACTCAGCATCCTCATCGGCATCCTTTCCGTCCGGCTGAGCATCGCGCGGTAGGACTATCGGATCCCTCACCTGAGTTGCAGCCGGGGGCACATCATCCGGCAGCTGGGCGCCTCTAGGATCTTGAAGCAATCGATCCAGGGACAAGAACCGACGTCGACGGGCAACCACCCACCAGTCAACATATTCCTTGGTTGACCAACCGGGGTAGTGGGTGGGCACGATCTGAATCTGATGCTCACGGGCCCTACAGATGTGCCAGAAGCCGTACCAGTAGTCAAGTTCAGCAGGCCACCACTTATCCTCGCCCCTAGCCAACGCGCGAAGGAACCTATCCAAGTTCACAGGGTCCAAAGGGATGGGCTGCTCACTCCCAAACTGCCTCTTCATGCGATCCACGTGGTGAAACCTAACGTACATGAAAAGTACAATGGGAACCGTCGCCATCCATGTCTCAATCTCGCCCGCCTCATTAACATAATCGGGTTCTATATCTCGCCATTCGGGTGACATGTACGGCGTCCACACAAACTGAAACCAACACACAGAGAGGGATTATACATACGAAAGTATAACTAAAAACATACCAAGGAACCTTTTCTAAGATCAGGAAACGTACATCATCGAAGCCAACCCGGTCTAGCTCATTTTTGAAGTCCAGCATCCTCCGAGTGTGAGTGTCCCGAGAGATCTGACCTAGGCCATTCAACCTGCATTTGATTCACAAACACAGCGCATGAGTTATGCCAAGTTAGTAATGATTTATGCTTAACAGATAACGCACGAAGGGCAACGAACCGAGACACAAGGGGAAAGCGTAGAAGGTCTCTGCCAGGTGGACAGAAGCTGGGGAATCCCTGGTAGATCCACGAGATCACAAGCGGTAAGCAGCCTTTCATCTCCAAGTTGTCGCGCCTGCTCGCGATGCACAAGTGCTGGTATGTCCAACACAGAACGGCAGAACCCAATGATAACTTGCTACAGCTCTCAAAGTCCCGCAGCAGTGGGAACCATCTCAGAGAAACAATGTTGTTGGTCTTGTCGGGGAACAAGGCTCGTCCGATCATCATCATAATGTAGCAGTGGGCATATTGCCGCAACACATCTAGGGGTGCGCCGTCCCAAGGAGTCAACTGGACTCGCTGCCTCAGCCAGGTCATCTTCACCCCAGCGTAATTATTCCCCTCGCCTGCCGGGGGACGTCCGCCAAGAAAATCCTGGGCCATCTGCCAGGTCCCTACACCATACCAGTGATCAAAATCCCTCACTCACCCACTGATCGGGTCTCCGTCCGTGCGAAGGCCTAGATGATAGGCCACATCCTGGATGCATTGAGCAATTTTTCCTCAGCGGAGACCATAAACATTTATCCTGATTAAAATTTATATACAACCAACAGCAATACCTACAACGTGATCGTGCACTCCCCCCACGGCAGATGGAAACTGTGTGTTTCTGGTCTCCACCTCTCAACTAGTGCAGAAACCAACGGCATGTCATAGTCAAAGGCACGCATCTCTAGGGGACCACCGAATCCAGCCTCGAGAATGTATGGAACCAGACAATCCGGTGGTGGTAGGTTAGGTACCACACCACGAGGCGTGAGCGTCCGTGGATCTTATCGTCAACAGAATCATAAACTCCCAAATCAGACATTAACTTCAGAATTAACATAAAAAAAGATGAGCAACAATCAACATCCGATGGAAATCACAACCCAAAATACCATGCATAAATACAAACATAATTTACATCCTTGTAATATGCACATTTCGTATTTTTCTTATTTTCAATATCCGTTTTTAATTGATTCCTAACACGGTCGTACAACTAAATGATATTTTAGCCAATCTTTTCAAATTCGATTACAAGTTATTCGTTTTAATCAGATACAATGCCATCTAATTCGAATAATGAAAAAGACCGGCTTAACGCTTAACCATGTTCTAACTAACTAAATAAAAAAAAACCATTATACTAGTATATAACATTTTTTTTCGGGCCATTTTCATAACATTTTTCATTACAATGTATTGAAACAGACTTCGTACATGACATTTCGATGCTTAATAGCATCCACTTGTATACATTTTTCACTACGAACAAAAGGAAAACAATTTTTATTTGGCCATTGGCTGTCTGCAGGAGGTAGACATATCACTGTATAAAATTTTCACCGCCATTCTCTGTTATTAATTCCCAAATCCACCCTTTCCAACGGATCTCTACTCCGATACTACTCCCGTTGTCCCACAACCCTAAAAGGAAAAAAAATCCACAAAGCTATAATAATTACGTGGATTTTTTTCCGTCTTAGGAACATACACTAATTTATTTGCTTATTGGCATTATTTATTAGCTAAATAGTGTTATCTAATTTCCTCCCCGTAATGGACCTTCCCCTTCTATCCATTTTTTTTTTTGAAAAATATAATACTAACTACATAAATAAGTAAATAAATTCCCAAAAATATAATACTAACTAAATACATAATAAGTTGTACACATACCATATTGCATGTTTCCATTTATTAAGAGATACCAAACTTAGAATTGCTTATGCATAACTACTTCATGCAATGAATTGTAATAAAAAAATTTTCTTCATATGACAGAAATTTGAACCTAACAAAACGCATACTGACAACTATATATGGTGGGTATTTTCTTCTATTTAATTCATGAACTAATTGTGAGACGGAAAAAAATTAATTCCCCAACATTTATATAAATCGCAGTAGGGACTATATAAAATTAATTCTCTAATAATATATCAAACCAATCTTACTAACCTAGAATTCTATCACTCCGGCCACATGGTGACTTTCGTCCAGCCTGTTGATGTCTGGATCCCATATGAGTTGACCTCCTTACCGGCTAAGTTGCTCGTCACTATCCCTTTCTGATTTTTTTTTTTGGAGCAAGGAACACAACAAATGACCAAAACACTAATTTACATGTTTTGGAAAATTTTTGGAATGGGATGGTGCTGCAAACCGAGTTACGCACCCACCCATTTATAGGCCCCAACCCAAGCTAGTGCCGCGGGTTTGAGCAGTGTCACCCCTTTCAACCAATGCCGCACCCCTCCCCAACGGCACCCTCCTTTCCTCCAATGTCACAGCCCTCCCATGCGTCACTCCCCCTCCGTCAGCCAATGCCGTTACCCTGCGGCACTAGAGCAAAAAACCTTGCCCAGTGCCGCCCCCTCCCCCACGGCACTCAAGGACTTGAGTCACTCATCACCTCCCCGCAGCACTGCAAACACCATAGAAATGCGTAAATTTACGTACTTCTAATTATTTGGGTAATTATGCATTACTATTTATTTATTTAAAAAAAAATGAAAACTATGACATTTGCTAGAAAATGGTAACCATAGATGAAAAACCACCATTTTTAATATCCATAGCCACGGCGGCCTTTCAACGTAAAAATATTGTAGTGATAGTTGTGCTTTCAACCTTGTGAAATAAATACTACTGAGTTGCATCGACGACAAAAATGTCCATGAGAGGATGTGGACTCTCTTGTATGAAACTGAACAAATCCAAAACGAAACCCAGTTATTGTTTACAGCAAAATAACCCTAAATTTCAAAAAATTCATATCAATCAGTTGCAACAACTAATGTCAGCAACTACTAGATTAAAATGAGCAAGTTACTGATAGTACAATTATGATGGTGAACGCCAACTTCTTGAGTAGATTCACCTTACCAACTACGAAGGGAAGCAAATAAACAAAGTAATATCTATCTCAAATATCTCTCAAAAGATTTTTAGTTGGATATTTTAATTTTGAATAAAATTTAGTTATAAAATCAGTCTCCAAACATTTGTTTTATTAGATAAATTAGTCTTCACACTAGATAATTCGTTTATATAGAAGGAATAATTTAATAAGAGTTTAATTTTGATGCCTTGATACACAGTCATTTAATCAGATTCATGTATTTATATGACTTTAGAAGTAGTGGATTTAAAAATTAATTGCTTTTGATGATGTGGTAACACATAATTGGATGCATGTGTAAAATTCTTTTATACTGACGGTGCATAGAAATTAAATTCATTTAATAATTTTAAATTCTTTAGAAATTATTATGTTTTTAATAAATAATAATAATAAAATTAGTTTGTCTACCTTTTTACAAAAATTTAAAAAATGGATTTAATAACTAAAATATATTAATAATTAAAGCAGGTGATTATAAATTTTAAAGGATTAACTTGGGTATTATTCGAAATATATATAACAGGCGTTCGCCTTCATCACAATTTTATTAATGAACGTTATACAACCTCAACAAGTTCCACATCATATTAATATTTGTCATTTATGTTCGGATCATAATGTATTTGATAATTATTCGTGGCTTTATTGGTTTTAATTAGTGGACGAAGATATAGATAAGAATTGATGATGGATGAGTCAAAAACTATTTTATTTGAAGAACACGAAAAAGGAATTCCATTATTTCACTCTAAATCATGTCATATGATATTGCTCTATCCCTGCGCACAATGCTTTTCTTCAAACTTTATTTATTTAATGTTTTTACAAAAAGTAATAAAAATAATAAAAATAAGCCCTTTAATTTTATTTTTCTTATTAGGTAAGTGTATATATCTTCGTTCCAGCCTTTAAGAACGTCGTGTAGCTAATATATTTCGTGTGAGCATATCCTTCATATAAAGTAAATTAAAACGAAAATCGATTAAATTATTGCATTGTCACGTTATACAGAAGGGACAAGAATGATGATTAATAATATATTTAAAGAAAAAGCACTTTAAGCAAATGAATAGTGTCAATAATTGGATTAGGTTTGACCAGATGTCTTGACCACAATAATGCATGCAAAGTAGTTTTATTGATATTATCCATTTCCCATAATTTGAATATATATAATGCAAAGTAATATTTCTTTTAGACAAAAAAAAAAAATAATAATATTTTTTAAGACACAAAAAAAAAGTAATATTTCTTTTGCATGGTATCCAAACTCCTGTTTGCATTATTATTCTTGGTCTTCTTGATAATCACCTTCTTCTAGGTCATTATTTAGAATTCTTCTCTTTTTTTTCCCCTTTTCGATATCTCCAATTATTTTGGGATCAAGCAGTTTTCTCCTTTTCCTCTATCTTAATTGCTGAGGCATGCATTGGGCCACCATATATATGCTTTTATACGATATAAAACTAAATTATACGTCTTTTCTCTGCTATTGATACCAAAATTATCACATGGATAAAAAGAAAATAAAAATAAAAAGGGAAAATGAACCTATATCGTGAAAATTTCTTCAATGGTTCTTTTAGTTATCGCCATTATTCAAGCCTTTTCAATTTCATTTCCAACTTGGGAGAACTTCCGAGGCCACACTACTAACAGGTAAGAAAGTAAGTGGTATTATAAATTTATTATCATTGACAAAATAAATAAATAATATTTTTGTGTGTCCCAGAAAACATGAATATATCCCAAAAAGAAAGAAAGAAAGAAGAGAGTTTTACAGATATAACTAATATGTGTATTTTCACTCATATCACTACTCATTATTATTTATATCTAAATGCATGCATGAATATAAATGGATAGCCGTGTGAAATTATTTATACTATTATGATTCACTAAAAAAATATAATAATTACACACGTTAGTATTGTTCCCTATTAATAATCATACGAGCATAATCATTTACCAAGTAAAATGGAGTTTATTCTTGAAATGTTGATATTGGAGGTTCTTTCAAAGGGATGAATCAAGAAATACATTTTTTTCTATAGCACTTTAACAAAAGCTGCAGTGGAATGATAGGAGATAAAATGAGTTTTATCTCGTACTTTCAAAATAGAATAGAAAAATGATAGAGAAATACCACTATATATATATATATATATTTCGATTTGGTTTCTACCACTGAAACTTATATCCAGTCTCCATTACAACTGTAATAGAATTTCCACTATAACTAAACTTAGTTATGATCACCAATTACAATAGTTTTCACAAGTCATAACTCTTTTAACACTCTTATCTAAGCTTTACTCAGGATACTCTATAAAATTGGTTAACAATTCACATATGTCCTTTGACATGAAAAAATTGAATCATTAAAATTTTAAAAAATAAATTAATTTATACATAATTTTCAAAACAATACCACTACACATCCAAGTAATAATACCAACCAAGTCAAACCAAGTAATTTTACACTACTCTCAAACAGGGGCGCGTGCATCACACTCGGGGCATTAAAACTGATGGAATTTGAAAAAATGAAACGGTTATGGAAAGAAAGGATTTCGTTTCATACGCACCCACTCACTCACACCAAAAAACGGAAACCACATTCATCACAACTGCAGAAATCTTCCAAATTCGAACACTAAGGAAACTGAAGATCATTTTGACTCGAAGAAAACTCGAAGAAAGTTCAAAGAAAACGCGAAGACTTATCCTTCGAAATCACGGTTAGTGTTTTTTTGGTTTCGAAATTACTTAGGGTTCTTCTCGTTTCAGTTACTGTGAGTTCGCTGGCTGTTCCATTTTGCTAGTTCAGTGAACGCATTCGATGAAACATAGGGTTTAAAATCGTTTCTGTTTTTATTAATATTCCATTTCTGTTTTTATTAAAATCCTGTTTCTGTTTTTGGATTCTCGTTGGTGGTTGTAGATTGCTTACCTTCGGTTAAACCAGAGTTTTGTAATGCGAAAAATCTTCCTCTGTTTTTATTCCAATACCGTTTCTGTTTTTGATACTGGTGATTGGTTATGGATTGGTTGACCTTCGATAGATTAGGGTTGGATAATGTGACAAATCCTATTCTGATTTTGTTTCACTTTCGTTTATGTTTTTGTTACGGGTTCTTGGTTGATGTTGCTCACCTTCGATGAGATTAGGGTTAGATACTGTGACAAATCCTATCCTGAGTTCATTTCTATTCCTTTTCTGTTTTTTGAAACTGGTTGTTGGCTGTGGATCTGCTTACCTTCGATGAGATTAGAGTTAGATAAGGTGACAAAATCCTATTCTGATTGCATTCCAGTTCCGTTTCTGTTTTTGAAACTGGTTGTTGGTTGTTGTTTGCTTACCTCAGATGAGATTAGGATTAGATAATGTGACAAAATCCTATTCTGATTACATTCCAGTTCCGTTTATGTTTTTGAAAATGATTCTTGGTTGTTGTTTGCTCACCTTCGATGAGATTAGGGTTATATAATGTGACAAATCCTATTCTGATTTCATTACAATTCTGTTTCTGTTTTTGAAAGTGGTTATTGGTTGTTGATGGTTGTTGCTTTTTTTGCTTCACTCTCTGGTTCATTTATTTAGTTTGATTTCTTGGTACTTGCAGAAAAAAGATGGGAAAGGGAAAGCAAACTAAGGCTGGAAAGAAGGCAAGCAGCAGCAAGAATGTAAGCATCTTTGAACCTTTCATATTTTCCTTCAGTTATGCTATGCAATCCGTTTCTGTTTTAACTAAATCCATTCTTTTTTTTTACAGCAAGGGCATTTAATTAGGTGCCTGTCTAAAACTGTTGCCATGATGTTCGACTACTTAAAAGACGAACCAGACAAAAGAGCCCTTGTTGATCAGATGGGATTTGGGGCAATCTCTCATTTCCCAAACAAAAACCTGAATCAAAGGTTGTTGAAGCAGTTATTTGACCGCTACGACATATACGACAACAAGATATACTCCCATGCAGCAGCGGTGAAAATCACCACGAGGAAAATAGGGGATGCTCTTGGATTAAGTTCCAATGGTACTGCAACAGTTTTCATCATTTACCTTATGCCTAACTTTTTTTTGATTTTCCATTTCTGATTCTACTATCATTTCCATTTCTATTTTTTGATCTTATGTTAATATGTCAAACTAATCTGGTTTTCTCTTCATCTAGGAACTACTTATGCAACAAGAGTTGTCAGGAAGAAGTTGAGTGAGGAAGATAAAGACACACACAAATTCTTCCAAGGCACATCAGCTGTAGCACTCCAAAATCTGATAAAATCAACACCGGTGGACACTGATGACAACCGAAAATTGTTCATGCGAGCGTTTATTTGCTTCATACAAAAGGTCTTCGTCCTTCCCAATTCAACAGCTAACATCACTCCAACAGCTCTCCCAACTATTTTCGACTTGGAGACTACAAGGAGTAGGAACTGGGCACTTCATGTGCATAACTTCCTGCTCCAAGAGTTAAACAAGGCCAAGCAAAACAACTCTGTTGCAATACATGGCTGCGTATATGTTTTCATGATCATATACTTTCAGGACACACATTTTGGAGAGAACTCGAAGGAGATTGAGGCACAGCCGCCATGGTTAGCCTATTGGACTGGCGAGACGCTTAAAAATAGATTGAAGCAAGAAAAAAAGCATGATGCAGTAAGTATATGAGTCACATCGAATTCTGTTTCTGTTCTTACTATATTTTCTTTTCACTTTTGTTTGAATTCTGTTTCTACTCCAGGGACTACTTAAAACCGGAGAAATGAAAGCTAAGAAGGACAAGTTGGAGAAGAAAAAGACCACCATGAGGGCTCCCTCATCAAACAGAGATATAGAGTCAGAGTCAGAATCCTACCAATCAAGCTCAACAGATTCAGACTCTGAATCTTTGAGCAGCTCAAACTCTGGGTCAGATGCTGAACCAGAAACTGAGCATACTGTTTATGAAGAACCACCACCACAGCAAGAGATACGGAGCAAGAAAAAGAATGATCGTGCTGTTGTAGGATCAAATGAACCCTTGATCATAACACAACATAGTGTAGCTATTCTTGGGTAAGTTTTAATTCCGTTTCTGTTTTACTTTAAACTCCATTTCTATTTTACTTTAAATTCTATTTCTGTTTTTTTATTTCAATCTCGTTTCTATTTTTGCATGTCAATTCCATTTCGGTTTTTGTATTCCAATTCTGTTTCTCATTTTTTCAAACTTTGTTTTGTCCATAGGTTCTCATAATCAGAAGATACTCCGCTTGCTGTGGCATTTGAAAACATAAGGAAAAGAAAAAAAAACAAAGAGGGGACAGAAACACCAAGAAAAAACTAAGCCAGATCAATGAGGGTGATGAAACAAGGATGTTTGATACGTTTGAAACTGTCAGCCTTGGAGGGATGACAGTGGTAATGTAGCAGTTGAAGGCCCGGTTGTTGTGCCTTCTCAACCATCTCACAATGAAAAAGAGTAAGTAACTACTACTTGTTTATCATCTCATCAAATTTCGTTTCTCCTATTTGATTTTCTTTATTTTTATACAGAGTTTTGCAAGCTGAGTCTGAACAACATGAAAAAAAAATGATGCTGAAGTGGAGGGGGAAGATGCTACAATGGAGGGCGAAGATGCTGCAGTGGAGGTCCCTCCTAACATGGAAAATGTTGTTCAGAAGAGTTACAACCTGAACCACTAGTTGTCATCATGTAAAAATGAAATCTTAAATCATATATAATTCGTTTATGTTTTAGTTTATTTTCATCTTCAGAATACTAACCAATTTTGTTTCTAATTTTGATGTAGGCCTATACAACCTGAACAACCATTTGAATCGCGAGAAGCTGAAGTGGAGGTCCCTCCCCCTATAGTGGACAATGTTGTGCATGAGGAAATACAACCTTAACCCCTAGTTTTCATCATGTAAACATTAATTCGTTTATTTGTCTTCAGTTTCATATCTAACTCTTTTCATTTTTTTTTTCATTTTGAGTTTTCTTCTAAATCCGTTTCTGATCTTGATGCAGGCCCTTATAACCTGAGCAGTAATCTGCGGGGACCACTGAAGTAGATCCTGACACAATAAACATTATGTAAGTTCAAAATCCGTTTAAGTTTTTTAGTTTTTTTCAGTTCTGCTCTTCTAATCATTTTCGTTTCTGTTTTGACAACTTGGTGTAGCCCTGTGGAACCTGAACTAACCCTAAGACCCTGGTTGCAACCTGAAGCTGAGACCAGTAACGCACGTGCTATTGAGCATGAACCAAGAAGGGCCTTCAACACAAGATGGCTACCAAATTCAGCAAACAACGGACGAAGATCAATGCAAGACCCCAGAGACTGCCCCCGTCACGTTGAAAGAAAGGTGTTTTATATGGGCAACAATGGAGAATGATAATAACTATGAAACGATTTTCCAACTCCGAGGGCCAAAATACGATAGAGGCAATGAGGTATAATTTCATGACCATGGTGCCAGAAACATGTATTGACATGCAAATGGTCAGCCTCGTGTGCCATACTCTGAACAGAGAGGAGCTGCAAACGTTTCAAAGGGACGTATACTGTGTTCCACCAGAGATCTTGGTATTATCCTTAGTCATATTTTTCGTTTCTGTTTTGCATTTTATTTTCGTTTCTGTTTTGCAGAATATTTCTATTTCTGTTTTGATTCAATATCATTTCAGTTTCTAGTTTCAAATCCGTTTCTATTTTTGTTTTTTGCAGATTAGGATGTTTCAAACATATGGTACAAACTACCTTGACAAGAAAACAAAAATGCCATATCTTGTGAGCCAACTGAAGGATCAACATTACATGGAATTGCTTGACAAGGAGAAGCTCGGAAAACACAGTACTATAACTTCTGTTTCATAGAATTACGTACGGTACTTTGTAAAATAATTTCAAAACAAACAGGACAACGTTTCCTTACATATATGCAGTTGTTTGCCCCTGTTCTTCATGCACATCAGTTGTGGCTCTATGTCTTGGATGTGGATAATAAGGAGTTCTATGTCGTAGACTCCGTGTTTGGAACTAATACTAACCAACCGAGAAATAAGCTGCACCGGTTTGCTGTAAGTATATAGTTTTTCAGTTTTTAGATTTAACACTAATTTCGTTTCTAATTTTCTTTATAAATCGTTTTTATTTTTTATTTCAGTATAATATTCTGAATCAACTATGAGTCTGGGCAGGAGCCCAACCTTTATTGAAGAAACAAACAATCGCACTGCAGCTAAGGTTTGTTAATGTTCCAAAGCAGCCAAATCCCACGGATTGTGGCGTGTACGTGATGAAGTGGATGGAGCTCATTGATGTAGCTGGGTTATCGGCTGCTCACACTTTTAAACTCCCATATAGCACTGAAGAATGGAGTCAAGTAAGTATCAACAATGCTGATACTTTTTACATTTAAATTACGTTTTTGTTTTTGCAATTAAATTCTGTTTCTGTTTTTGTATTCCATTTTCGTTTCTGTTTTCATTTAATTTCAATTATTCTTTGTTTAAATTGTAGGATCAGCTTGATCAATTCAGGAAGGAGATTGTGTCAAAGTTGATTATGAGCAAGGACAACACACTAAATGTGGAAGCAATCAACCAAGCAAGCAATATGACCCTGGAGGCAATCACAGAAGCAAGGAAAAAGATGGGACGCCAGTCTAAGCCTTCTGCTGCATTGAAAAGCCCCTTTGTTCAAATTTCAACAGCTGAATTGGAGA
Source organism: Stylosanthes scabra (assembly GCA_036250425.1). Lineage (NCBI taxonomy): Eukaryota > Viridiplantae > Streptophyta > Magnoliopsida > Fabales > Fabaceae > Stylosanthes > Stylosanthes scabra. Next base: position 11,516 of record JASCZI010151537.1, on the reverse strand, counting down.
AAAAACATTAATAGACATTTTGTAATAGATTAGTTGATAGTTTTAACACTTTAGCCCTATCTGTTTTGTTTTCATTTAAATGCAACAAAATCGTTTCTGTTTTCATTTAAATTTCGTTTCTATTTTTTATTGTCGTTGGTGGTTGTAGATAATGGGTGATGCGAAAAATCTTCTTCGATTATGGGTGATTAATGCTTTGTTCGTCATGTATGAACCACTTTTACTAAAGTGCATTCACAAAGTTCTTGTCAAAAACACATGTGTTTAGCTTGTAATCAGAAGCAGATTTAAATGACAAAACTTAAGCACTCCAGTTAATAAAATAAAAAGAGAAACGGATTTGTATGCTAAATAAAACGGATTAATGGCATATCAGATCTACGTTTAAAATCATGTGAAAACTCACTCGGAGAACTTTTCAACTTAAAACAGAAAGATAAATGATATAAAAACAGAAATGGAATTTCAATTTAAACTAAAGAGCTTTTCTTTTCTTTCTATTCGTTGCACTTGCTATTTTTTAATCCGTGTTTGAACCCAATCTTTTCTTTGGACGTCCTCTTGATCTAACATGTGGTGAGCTTTGCAAGTCATTGATCTCACTCAAAGAACCATCTTCGTGTATTATGCTAGGGTATTCTTTGAGCTTAGCTTTAAATTCTTTCATCTCAGCATCCAATTTATCTAATCCAAGGTGATACTTAGCAGTCAACACTTCAAATTATGATGCCTCTTCTGCAGATATGTATGATCGGGATATCATACCATTATATCTCTTAGTCCTTTGCTCCAATACTGGTGCATAATAGCTACTCTTGATGCTTGTATGCCTCCTCACGACTACACCATTTTTGCTCCAACGTTCAAGAATATATGTTGGTGAAATCATATCCACTCTCTCATAACCCAACACCATCAACGAGTGACGACAAAATATACCTCTTGATTCAAAGAGTAAGCATTTGCAATTGATTTCGAGTGTTGTGGCATCGTACATAACTTCAAACAAGCTGCTCTTTTTTCTTGAAACCTCTTCCAAAACATCATAAACAACGGTCCCTAAATCACGCTCTCTTACTGTTGCAACACAGTTAATCTTTCCTCTTAATCGTGCTTGCACTTCCCTGAATTTTGCATGCGTGTAAACTTCCTAAAATTGGGCTTCAATTCCTAAATTGGTTGTACAAAGAATGATGGTGTGAGAATCTCGAGCACCAGCTTCCCTCTCTTTTTGTTCTTTATCTCCTAAGCAATTATCGTATTGCTTTGCAAGTTGGATCAAGGAGCTCTTCCGAGTAATGAATTTGTTGAAGAAAGCATGCATGCTCTCACTCCTTTGTGTACTCCTCATCCCAGCCCAAAAGTTTATATCAAGATACACAGGAACCCATAGATAACGATCCTCATATAGTTCTAATAAAATGCACAAAAAAAGGAAGTCAGACACAAAAAGAGAACCGAAAATAAAAGCAAAACAAAAACGGAAAATAAGAGCAAACAGAATGGATCCTTACCTGACAGCCACTTATTCCCCCACAGCCCATACTTTGTAAGAAAGGCTTCCCAATCTCTTTCAAAAATATCTATTATGAGAGATGACCACATAATCTGGCTCATCTCTTGTTCGATTTCAACGTGACCCTTGATTCCATTCAATTTTTGAGGAACTTTCTTCATAATATGCCAAATACAACACCTATGGATTGTTGTTGGCATACATTGTTGAATGGCGATTGGCATCGAAGGACATTGGTCGGTGATAATGCCTTTGGGTGGCTTCCTTCCCATGCAACGAAGCCAACAACCAAAAAGCCATTTGAATGATTCTGTGTCATCATTCTTCATTACAGCACATCCAATGAGTATGAAGTAGCCATGATGATTCACACCAACAAAAGAAGCAAAAGGAAGATCGTACCTGTTTATAATTAAAACAGAATTAAAAAGAATGAAAAGTAGAAACGGAATTCTAATTTAAAGAGAAACGGAATCATCATATAAATAAAACACACCTGTTTTTATTGTAAGTTGTGTCAAATGAGACAACATCTCCGAAATATTCAAAAGCAGCCCTGCTCCTTGCATCGGCCCAAAACACGTTCTTAATTCTGTTATCGCCG